>APFE030009400.1:0-84910 GCA_000404065.3 Pinus taeda
AGAGAAAATGCCAAACATCATGCACTTGGAAAACTTAATTTAGTTTTCAATTCATGTTGCTTATTTTAATTTTTTATTCATTCTTGTTTCCATTAATAAAAATGCAAAACAAAATTGAATTCACATATTCGACCATAGGATCAAATTCCGACAGATCATTTTTCTTTTAATGGAGTCTCATTTATTTGTAATTGTATGTAGCTGCAACATTGCTATTAATTTCTTTTTCTATTGGTGTGAGTTAAACTATGTAAAACACATTATATGATGGTTTCAAGCTTAGTCTTAGTATTCTACTAGTTTCCTTCGTTAATTCCTACTCTAATCATTACTCTATTAAATAGTGGTTGACATTACTACTTTTTTCTTTGTGTAGCCCACATGTTACAACACTATTGCTTGCTTTTTGGATTTATTGGTCCTTTTCTTATTTCATAAATTCCTAACACATCATGTTGTGTCTAGTTAAACACTATGGTTTAAAATGAATTGCCCACACTAACTATGTATATATATTAGTTGATCATGTTGTCATTCTTCTCTAAGCCAGGTGCATTAGCAATTGCATACAATATTCCTCGTGCAAATAAATGAAACAACCAACCGTTGTTTAATTGGTTGAAGTTAATATACTCCCAAATGTGCACAAACCAAGTATGTCCAAGCTTATGCACCTTGTAAATAGCTAAAATATCATTTCCCAAATGTATGAATACATAATTTCATTGTGGCTATGTGATAACTATCGTAAGAGAAAATTTTCGAGCATATTTCCTAATATTTTAATTACGTGTCTATATAATATATATATAATTATATTATATTATAATATACACACACACACACACATAATGTTAAGCATCTTTCTTAATATTTTAATTAATGTAATGAATGGGAAAATGACTTTATTAATGCGCTTATATATATGTAGTTTGTGTGTTACTTGCAATATGGTCAATTAATTATTAGATATATAATAATTTGTGTTCTTTAGTTATGTTTGTGAACTCCAATATATATTTGTACATTGTTTACTTTGGTATAACATAAGCATAAAAATGGATTTGTTTCAATGTGATTGAACATTAATTTTGGAAGTGCAAACAAACAAACCAAGCTCGGAGATTAATTAGACTACAAATATCTTTCATATTAATTAATGAACTAAAAACAAAAAAGTTAAACTAAACCTAATAATAATTTCAAACCAAATTTCAGATAAACAAGGCATAGTACATTCATTTATATATCATTATCTCTTTCTATATACATCACATACCCACCTTTATTGGAATTTATTCCTAAATAGACCCCTTGTTTCAATTTTAACTAGATATTTTATTTCTAAAATATTAAAACAAAAAAATGATAAGAAATAAAAACAAACTAGTTACATAATATTACAATACATTCAAGTTAGAGTACATGCAATCTCATTGACACACTATACATACATAAATATTAAAAGAGGACAGGTGTGTGACAACAATAAAGTCTATAGTTTCATCAACTTACAACAAATTATTGTTATAATTGACATCAATAAAGTCTATGGTTTATCAATCTACACCAAATTATTGTTATTGTTATTATGAAAAGTGTATTGACATTCTCTTTTCCATAAATAATATTGGCAAGAAAATAAAAATTGAAAATGGTGACAATGACACAAACATGCCAGAATGCAAAAATAAAAAACCAAACTCAAACAAAATAAGTGAATTAATTCTAATTATCATAATTTTTTCACCCTACATAAGTTTTGTTTTGCTTTTTTTTGTTTTTTTAATTAAACTTTATTATCATCAATAACCATTTAAACTCATAAATTTTATGATAAAAGTCGTATATCCTTCTCTCCTTTGGCAACTTTTTAACACTACCAATTTAACAAACAAATATTTATAATATAAATTTATTTATTTTTTCAGAGCGGAAATCCCCTTTGAAGAACCAGTATTTTTACATCATGGCACAATATATTTACATCAGGATATTCTGAACATATTCCGAACAATAGCTGCATAGTAGCGGGACATGTATCGCGGGTCAAACCCGAGTAGGGAGGCTATTAATCGGCAATCCCATCCACGCAGGATAATGACCTCATACAAATATAAATTTTTTATTAACCTAACTAAAAATATAATAAAAATTGTATAACATAAATAAAAAATAAAATAAAAATCATATACAATTTAGCTTCCATTCATTTCACAAAATTTTGAACAATAGATTTGCAAAACCATCGCTAAAAATACTCAACATTTAATTTATAGTTATATCAAATTCAAAGGGAAAAAAATGTCTCTCGGCCATTTATGTTTGCATAGAAGAATTACAATATCAACAATTGTTGGTTGCCATTACCATGGATGAAAACATTAATGTGCTCAGTTGGAAAAGCGTCTAGATGGAAATGGTTAACACACACTATCATCAGCGCATATATACTATCACATTTATTAATACATGACATCCTTAGGGAAAATGGCACCTGAATTTGTTTCTTTTCATATGCTTTCATGCGAGGATTGGAAATTATAATATCAATATCATATATCAACTAAATATAATAATTACAAAAAACAAAGTTAATTTATAAATTTTAATTAAATAAAAATTAGTAATTGTTTTCCGCCAATCGGGGTGATGAAGTGGGCATGCACAGTCATTATGACTAACAGACGGAGAGGACGGTCAGGACTGTCGACCACTGCCCACATGCTTGTACAGTAGGGCATGGTGGCGTCCTGCATGATCGCTGGACAACCTAATGAGAGAAGTGGCATAAGGCGGGCGATTATGAGGAGAGAGGGT
Organism: Pinus taeda; assembly: GCA_000404065.3. Taxonomy (NCBI): domain Eukaryota; kingdom Viridiplantae; phylum Streptophyta; class Pinopsida; order Pinales; family Pinaceae; genus Pinus; species Pinus taeda. The sequence continues at coordinate 2,821 of APFE030009400.1, forward strand.
GGTGAGAATAGCGAAGACAGAAGGATGGGAAATAAGGTAGGTGTGAAGGGATATGTCAGGGTCGTAAGAGTAGGGAGAAGGAATAGAATGCAGAGAAGGGAAGATGGGAGCAAAACAGCACAGACGTCGGTGACTTCTTTGGCTGAGAATATTGAATCCGGAGTTCTGATAACGAAGCATTGGCTCGCCTAGGTAGAGGCAAGGGCCGTGGGGGTCAAGGGCATTTGATCCAGGCAGCAAAAGAACCAAGCACCTCGGAGACAACAGAGCCCAAAAAGGGTAGGAGACCCATCGATGTGGCGGTCAATGAGGTAGCCAGAGCATACAAAGTAGGAATGGATGTTGGCATCCGTAAGTTGATTCAGGAGATGGAAGGCAGCATAATGGAGGAAGACTCTGAATCGGAAATGGAAGAATGGAGGGACCTCGTCCTCGACCCAGGGAATACTAGGGGTGGGATGTCTCTCTTTAAATAAACCTTGCAAATACACTGGGTCATGAAGCGACTACTAGCTAGAGCTTTGGAACAGGTGGCAGGGAGATGGCGGAAATACCCGAGGCATGCTCGACCTCAAAAAAGATCTGAAGAGTATGAAAATTCTGTTGTTTATGCAAGACAACAAGATGGATAGGATCGAACACAGAATTATGGCGCTATCTCCGGTGCCGGGTGACTTTGCTGCAGCACTGGCCATTGTAGATTCCGAGGAGGATGATAACAAGGTCTAGTTTTTTATTCTCCAGGTTATGCCAGACTTTTTAGCAGATAAGCTTTGATTTTTCTTATCTTAGTATGTCTATTAAGACCTTAAACTGTGTATCTAGTTGTGAAGTATATCTAGCTTGGGTGGAAAGACTTGTTAAATTCTGCTACTGGATGGCTTATAAAAGATTCAGGTGGCCAAGAGACTTGGTTTCCCATTTGGGCAAGTTGAGGCCACCCAGATTTTGTATATGGAATAACTTGCTATTATAAATAGAAAAGAGGATCTACCATAGCTTACAAAAAAAAAATAGTAATTGTTTTTAAAAGTACAAAGTTACAATGAAGGAATAGAAGTTTTGGGGAGATCATATCGCCACAAATAAAGCTCACTGCTAAATACATGTCAATAAGGTCTACCAATCTTTCCAATGAAAGTACCATGAGGCGAGTCCACTACTCACAACCTATGCATGAGCACAAAATGTTGACAAACCTTTCCCTTGGTGTGTCATGCCTAGGTATCTATCTTTTCTCCTCCACACACTGATGCTAGTCCTGGATTTCTGCCAAGGTATGAGATCAATCTCCATCGAGGTCCTAGGGCCCAGTGACTCATCCACCATGTCACACAACGAGTCTCCCTATGAGATTCCACTAGTCTAGGCAACACTACTTCGAGGTTCTAGTCTAGTATCCCGGAACCGAAGGGGAGCTTTGGGATTACTTTGATTTCGTCAGGAATGCACATGCCAATGGTGTTAAGGTTGTCATGGTCACATTTGTTGGCTTTAACGAGATCAATGTCAACCTACACAAACCTCCCATTTTGTTTTCAAGTGTTCACTGGTTGAATTACATGGCGCTACAAAGCTAGTTGTTATATGAATAGGAGGAGTAAGGGCAATGTTTTCTCATAGGGCAAGAATTTCAACAGCAACACCAAACCCAATCCCAACTACCTTCTTTTGTTGAAGACATATCATAGGAATATGACTTCTCTCAGTGGCAACATAAGGCGACAATTGTCGTAGGCTTAAGATAATCATCAATTCCACTTCTGGGGATCTCAAAAGTTTCAGTGGGTAGTCATATGATTCATCTTCATACCCCAAAATTGGTCTACATTCCTCCTCATTTAATTGTTGGCTACAACACGGCACCATGTGTGCCAATATGCCATAGCCACATCTCAGATTTTAGTTGGAGAGAGGCAGACGAAAATGATGCTCTGTGATTAACTCAGATGAACAATATTTACCCAACCCAACTCTACAAAAAGACACTTTTAGTACAATGAAAATGAACAATAAATATATATATTAAAATATTAAAAATTCAATTTTAATCTTTAAAAAACGTGTTAATAAAAAATACAAAATAAAAAACATAATATATGATTAAATAATTTAAATACAAAAATAAATATTAAAATTTCAAATCAAAATAGTTACTTAACCTCTATTTAAAGTAAATTGAAAAAGGAAAAACCGTTATCATAATTTAAATTTATTAATATACCTTGAACTTATTATAATTTCATATTTTCCTGTATTAAGCACAAATTAATATAAAATATATTTTCATATCTTAAATAAAAAATCACCGGAAAATTCAAAAAAATATAGGTAAGCAATGAACGTGGCACCACTTAAACTTTATTTTTTTCCAACCAACCTATAAAATTAGTTTAAAACCTCAATTGAAGTAGTACATCCTCATTGGCCGTCCCCTACCAGCCAAAGCAACACTTCTCGTAAGGCAAGCCAAATCAAAATTTTTGGTAGGTTTTTTACCGAAAAATAAATTTTATTGTTGAATTTAGGCTTCTATGATCCATATCAAGTATTATGAAACAAGTACTTCGGTGTAAATCACATGATAGAGTATTTATCGACGCGTTTCGAACCAATCAGTGTGATTCATTGTTAGGACAATTCAACTTGTCCTGACGATGAATCACACTAGTTAGTTCGAAACGCGACAAATTCTCTATCATGTGATTTATGCCGAAATACTTGTCTCATAATAAATAAATTTTAGTTAAAGAAGATGTAAATTGGATTCTTAAAAGCTACTTAAATATATATTTTTATTATATTATAGTATTTAATTAATTTATTAATATAAAATTTATAAATAAAAATATTATGAATTAGTTTTAATTTTAATTTTAAGGAAAATAAACATTTAACTTATCCAAAATTTTCACAATTGAAAATTGTAAAAATAAATTTTTTTTTATTACACATAGTAAATTAAATATACAATTCATAAAAAGTGTTCAATAAATATTTTTGTTTCAATTTTTTAAATGTAAAATTAACTAATTAGCGTATTTTTATAAATTCATGATTGTATTTTCAAATATTTATATTTATTTATTTGAAGAAATTATTATTTTTATAATTATTTTTTCCAAAATTTTATTTTACATTTTTGGAATCTAATTTTTTAATTCAATTTAATGTTTTCTAAATTTGCCCAAGAAACATAGAGCAAACAATTATAGGGTGTTTAAGGCACTCTCATGGTGTAAAGGTCATTAGTTTGAAAGTCTATGGTAAAAAATCTAGCCATGCTAAGGGCTAGTGAAACCCATGGTAAAAAATCCAGCCATGCTAAGGGCTAGTGTGGCCTATGTTGGGTGTGATTCCCAGGTCATTGGTTTGAAAGCCCATGGTAAAAAATCTAGCCATGCTAAGGGCTAGTGAAGCCCATAGTAAAAAATCCATCCATGCTAAAAGCTAGTGTGACCTATGCTGGGTGTGATTCCCGAGTAATTTCGATAGCGTAAATACCCTTGGATCGTGGCTACTCAAGCCACAAAGTATACGAGTCATTTTAATTCTCACATAACCTAACCAAAAAAAATCTAAACATAAAATTATATTTTGTAAATTCACAATTAACCATTTAAAAATATCAATTTTATCAAAATTTAAAATAAAAAATAAATAATTACAATTAATACAAATATATCACATACTAATTTTAAAAAAATATATCTAAATTATTAACCTAAAAAATGTGTTCACATTATATATTTATATTTTCACATTTTACATAATTCCGAACCTCCTCAATTACACTATCAATTTAAATTTTATTTATTTTTAACCTTTTAATTTATGAATGTAATCATTACACTATTCTCAATAACCACCGTAATTTTAAACCTAAATACTATTTTCCTTTCTTCATTGTTTCTTCAAAATATTATTATAAAAAGCAGTTGAAAATGACAAGAGACATAAATCCAAAACCACCATTAAACAATGAAAATACTCCACATAACATATAAAAAGATTTTAATGAACAGCCCAATATTGGTTTTAACTCTACAATAACTCGAGGACGAGGAGTAAAAGCATTGTGAAATTGATCTAAATCGGACTATATATTGACATTATCACAAAAAAAATTCTCACCACGCCATTCTAGAAGGTGCTACACCTTCTCTCCCTCCCATGGTAGAATCTCCTCTATTGGACTTTCTTTTTTCTCATGTAATACTTTGCATGATCTGGTTTTAGCTAAATTTTTAAGCTATGAGTGATGAATCAGTGAGTGAATTCAACTACGCATATTATGTAATGTACAATGTTCATTTCCATAATACATTTCAATGATTATATATGTCATTTGATTATTACACAATCAATACTTATAACAATATATTATTCTAAAAGAAAATTGTAATGGAAGTAAAAAGACAATTAATAGTAAATCTAATCATATAATTATAATTAGTTGTTGATATAACATAAAGAGGATCACACTCAGTGGAGTAGGTCAAGTTCATGATGTGAGATCTCATCATTATATTATTATATTTTAGAGTTATTTAGCTTGAAGGGGATTAGTAATATAAGTTGTAGTAGGGTTAATGGCATCTAGTTTTTCATATAATGTGAACTGTCATATTTAGTAGAGTAGGTCAAGTTCATGATTTGAGACTTTCTTATTACATTATTTTTTTATAGTTATTGTAATTTAGAGGGAATCAATAACATGAGTTATAGTAGAGTTAATGATATATTTAGCATGTGATGTATTGCAAAGGGTCATGTTTAATGAAGTAGGTTAAGTCCACGATTTGAGACTTTGTCATTACATTGTTTTCTATAGTTATTATAACTTCTTAATTTCTTCAATGAGAAATTTGTGCATAGAATGTAAATTTTGTTGTTCTATATGGACATTCTAGCTTGTATACACAAAAATTATAGAAAACTTTATTTGATGAATACTTCGTAAAAGCAACTTGTCGTCAATCACATACCAACACACTTTTTAAAATATTCTCAAAAATAAACTTGTAATGCTAATGTCAAGGATACCCCAACATTTTCTTCGATAATTTTAATTTGTATTTAATTCAAAGGGAAAACACCACCAAATTCTACTACAAGTTATTAACATTATATCTTCTAATGATTTAAATACCTTTGTGTAACATACCGAGTGACTTAATGCTCGATTAAACTTACAAGGTATCACATTTTTTTCTTATTCACGAGATTGACACTCAACTCTAAGGCTACTTTATATCATACCCAACCCCCTAATCATTCATTAGGGATATGGGGAATTACATTTTCTCTAAAGCATTTTATCAAATAGTTTGCACACATTGTCTAATCCCCTTTCACAAAACCACATTTTGTTGTCATTTCATCAACAATTTGTGTGCACTATTTATTTCTCTCAAACCCTAATCTTCCACAGAGTATATCCCAGAAATTATAGAGGACCAAAATCTAAAATGTGTACCACATGTACCTTGAGATATTTTCTTTGTCTCCTCCAAGTTTTATAGTTTGGAACCTTTCAGAAATAAATTTATGGAAATTACGTGGCATGCAGTTAATAGCGAAGACATGCAATTAACAAGGAAGGAATGAAATTACCCAAAATTATCATGCAAATGCCATGCATCCCAATTCATTTAAATTCCATAGGTAAGTGAATTCAAACCCACTACTCCAAACTTTACTATCATAAGCAATGTAATGATCATAAATAAAATAATATAACAACAACAATTCTTGCATATCACTAAATCACTCATGCAAGAAATATCAGTAACACAAAAATAAGAAATTATATATATTATAACCATAAAATATTATTGGAACTGAAGTAGGGTGAGTCATGTTCCACCCCACCTTAGGCTCAATTGTGCTACAATTTTTCTCACAAATAACCACCCCCATGTCAGATCTCGATGCCTTGAGGGAAGACTAAACTTAGGGATTTATACAATATTTTCATACTAAATTAACACAAAAGGTGAAGATCACTCTCCTTCACACACAAGATAAACTCAGTCTTTGTAACATAGGTTCTCATTCATATCTCTTAACCAGTCATAAGGTTTGAACCTCTCTAGGTATTTCCGCCATTTCTCTTTCCAAATTAAATTTTTAAGTGAGGGAGTATGAGAGAAAAGCTAAGGAGAAAATAAGAAACAAGAACCCCATTGATGGTTTCTCCTTATCTTTATAATCACACCTTGACCCTTCATCTTCCCAATATTTTGCTAGAAGCTTCTTGGCAATACCAACCATCACATCAAGGGAAAATAGTATTTATTCAAGAAAGGCTAAGCACACCCTCTCCCCTTGCATATTTTCCTCCCTAGTCAAGTTTTTCGCCCTCCCTAAGGCATCATGATCTATTGGTTGCTCCCTTCCTTCAACCCTAGAATTTATATTAATAAAATAGAATAGTGCATCGCAAAATAAAGTTTAGTAAATAATATAAATGCTAGTAACCTAACATTACAAATATTTAATTACATCACAACTTTTGTGGAAATGAAAAGGGGGTGTCGCTATCCTCTCCCCCTCAAAGGAACATTGTCCTTGGTGTTCTCACTAATCTTGGATCTTCCTTGGTTGTAGTAGCACCAGCCTAGATTTTGTCTTTCACTGCAACATTAGTCTTCATCCTTTCCTTAGCTACATCAAAAATTTGGTTCTCTTCAATTTTCTCCTTTTATCACCTTGTATGTTATGTTTGGTTTTGCTACCTTTAGACCTTATATAGCTTCCTTGTATAAGACCTACTTTTCATGCAATAAAATATATTACCAACATCGAGTATTATAGACTGAAATTATAAGTTTTAGATGTGAAAACCATTATGTAATTATTGATATCCTCAGGCACACAATGCCTTTCTGCTCTTGCATATCAATCTACTTACTTCCAAGAGTGTTCCATTTAGTACCTACAACAAAAGATCAACATCACATATGTGTTACAATTCATTTTCTTGCTTAGTCGGTAATTCTTCCATAGTCAACTTGGATTTTCCCCAAAATAAGTTGAATTTATAGAAAGTAAGGTTTTAAAACAATACTTATCTGTATGGTTACTTTTTTCATCCTTTTCCACCACAGGTAACAACTTTAGGTCAATGTCTACATTTGACAAACCCTCTTGTACTCGCATCCTAGTGAGCATGGGACAAATTTCTTCTCCCATTAGTTACTCGCCATTGTAGGCTCACGCAACCCCTATCCTTAGGTGATTTACCTATATCACAATGCTTTCTTGTATGGGATTATTGAAGAGATTGTTAAAGTCTTATAACCAAGTTCCCTTTTGGCATGCTCTAACAAAAATTACACTACATTTCTCATGGACTCTTATAATCAAGGTGTCCTTTATGACTTGCTCCAATGAGGTAATGAAAGTGTGTCATATGGTTGCAATGTCACCATAGTGGCCTTGTTCTTGGGATATTTTCTTCATAATTTTGCTTATATCACAACATTCAGTTCCCATGAGATATACTCAAAAATTTCAAATAAGAAATTTTAATTTCCCAAATTTTCTTCATTGAGAAGCCAAATCTCACAAATATGAGACATTTAGTTATTATGTTGAGCTCATTTGTAGGTGATGATATTTTTATCTGTCATAGTAATTCATGATTTTCCACTTTGTTTTACAGGAGGAGGGATTCATGTCACTCATTTCACTACTCAATAATTCCTTAAGAATATTAGAAGGTATTTCCTTTCGTGGCATTGAATCATGCAATTGATTGTTCCAGAGAAGCATGTATGAACTCAATGCACCAAGCATATGTATCATCATGACTCATAATATGAGTGTCATGACAAAATCATATCATAGTAATTCATGGATCCATCACAAGGATTCTAGTAATATTTTCACATTGAAGGCTTCTTCTCTTTGTCATAACCCACTAGGTATTAATGATAAACTTGCTTTCATATATCAAAAATTCCATACAATTCTCTCGTTGGCTAGGAAAAACCAATCCTTCAACTACATGCATCTTATCAACAAACTCAACATTATATGATGGAATCACTTTTCTTAAGCTTAGAAACTATTGGGCCAATACTCATGGACTCATGAACTTAATGCAGTCCTTGAATTTACTTCATACCTCCCACATTTTCATGCAATCTCTCAATGCATTTCTGAATATATTTGATCTCATGAGTGCATTGTTCATTCAATTAGTCTTTTCTCAACAAGGAAACTCAATGCATGCACACATTACTAATGTTTTACTAAATCTTTATTTGCTAACATTTTTTTTCCTTAACAATACCCATTCTTGGGAATCCACACAAAACATGCATTAAATTGAATAAACAAAAGATATCTAATTCAACTAAAAATAATTCTTACCCAATTGCTTTACTTTTTTAGCCTCACTTGTTGTTTTCCTTACTTACTTGGCTGCCATCCACATGCATTGTTAGTTGAAATATTTTAAAGGAGTCCAATAGGGTCCATCTATGAGTTTCTTGACCTACGTCTTCTATCATTGTCTTCATTATTCATAATTGTACCCCATCAATACAATTTCCCTAAGGTCCATTCTCATGGGACAACCTTAGCATACTTGATGTTACAACACTAAACAACCCTTGAAACGATCTCAATCTCACATGTTAGTCACAACTATATCATTTCATCATCTTTCATACAAATTCCAATGAATATTCAATAGGGCCATTTACATTATGTATCCAATTCATGAATTTTAAAAAGGCCCTCAATCATGCACCCAAACATGTACATATTATCATGCATGTGCCATACTTGCACATATTCCATGCCATTCATACGCACATCAATTGTTAGTCAATTAATTTATTCATGAGCTATAACATCTCAATTCCACAACCAATTCAATTTTATTAAATTTTCATTTTAGTGTGTAAATTGTATATTTAGATATTTTCAACAACCCAAACCTTCTCACACTTATGGTGTTTTGTAATTAACTGTATAATTTGATTTAGTTATTCAAAATATTCCCTCTACATTTATTGCAACAACAGAAATTAACTTGTTATCTTATACACATAATTCAATTAGAATCTTTCCTAATGTCTATAACAACCTTAAAATTCCAATATCTTTTTAAATAGTTCAGGACGAACCCTCCCACTTGAATTCCTATGAAACTATATTAGCTTAGCTATGCATCATTAAATATTATAATCCTATTGTGGTTCTTCCATTGAGTTCTTAATTATATTAGAGAGATTTTGGGGATTCTCCCTCATTTCTCTTCACCACACCACCCATTATTGTACCAACCTTTAACACACTTATGTATGCTTTATTTATTGAGGTAGTCTCTTAGACATTCGAGACTTATCTACCCTCATTTTTCTTATAAGGGTAGTAACAAAGTAAGTCTTTCTTTTTGTGGCCTTAGCATTTCAAAGGCTTCCTCTTTGATTTATTTTTGTATTGATGGCTTCTATCCCATGTTGCTAGAGTCTAAACCGGTTATTTGTAATAGAGCTGAGTTGAAATTCCATGAAAATAAATAATGTATGGAGACTATAAAGGAAAAAATAAAACCAAGGTCATGGGACATGTATTCCAAGTTGAATGAGGGGAAAAACATTACATTGGGAATCACTTGCAGTTAACTATTTATATATTGGCTATGGAAATTAGCATTGGCATTGGAAAGAGGCAAAAGGAAATACATATCAATTTAATTATTACAAGTTAGCAAGGACATGTTGAAAAGTATAAAAGAAATAAGGGAAAACGAAGAAATTCCAGTTCACCAAGTGGGTAAGAGGAAGAGACAAGAAAAGGAGAAAATAGTAAAAGAACATGCATGCAAAGGAAAATGAAGGAAAAAATAAAATAAATTGGAGAGACATCACTCTAGCACTCTCTTTGAAGAAAAGGAGAGAAATAACACTACAACAGGGAGAGAGCACTTGGTATCACTTGAACACAAGGAAGAGACAAGCAAAGAAATCAAGGAGTGCAAGAGGAATTTTGGAACATAATCCAACAAGAGGATTTTTGTAGGTAGCAATGTGTGTTATGTGGAATATACGATTGCAAACAAAAGTATCTTCCCTAGGCCTAGTGGACTGACCTAGAACAACAGAAAGACAAAGGGACTAATGTTTTCCTTAAAGTAAATAGCTAATGGGATGAATCCTACCTGGAATCTATCGTATGCTTCGCTCCTTCTTTGGCTTGAATGCTCCATTCTCTATTACTAGAACGTGCACAGTCAGATAATAAAAGCCAACGATCCACAAAATCTATGTAGCATCATCTAATCACTTTATTCAATATATCAACATGGTATTGAAATATATGAAACCATAACATCACATATAGGAAAACAAAGAACTATTTGAATTAATAGAAATGGAGTGAGTTACAACCAAAAATAGGTGTAGATCCTGTAGAAGAGCTCCTCCAAGTAGACTTGTGCTTTTCTTGTCACAAAGTGCACCTCTAATCACCCTAATGCATGGAAATATATCTCTCACATCAGCAGCATAAGGGTAGAATAACTCTCCAGAAGCCAAAACCTTACCTATGTATGGAAGTAAATATATAGGTGAAGGATGTAGTTCATGAATTCTTATCCTTTTAACAATTAGGGTTTGAGATCCACTCTTGATCGGAGGATGAGATCAAGAGATAAGGGATGAAAAATCCAAGGTAGGATAGGATAGGATTTGAGACTTTTATATGAGGTAATGGTTACAACAGATCCTCGAAGCTTCTCAAAGAAGAGGCTTTGAGATTCTCTATTTTTTTCCCAAATTTATAGAACCAACGCATGTGCATAACGGAGCAACTTGTAGGTGAACAACACAATCCATAGTGGAGCAACTTGGTAGTCAACATTGTCCAGTAGGAGGGCAAGGAGCATTGGTCCTTCACATAACTCAAACAAATTTCTTTCAAGAACAAACTCAAGGATTAGAATGAGTCATGCTTATGGATTTGTGCAAGGATGATGAGAAGGAGGTCAAAAGATGTTGATTGATCCAGTTGAAGGTCTATCGACCTGATGTGACAAAATGGCCTATAACAGATTCCCCCCTAAAGTGCAAAGTCAAGAATGATAGCTGATGACTAAAGTGCTTTACCTTGTGACAAGTTGGGATCAAGAACAACTGGCGAGATCGTCATTTGTTACAATACATTTACATCATGATATCTTGCTAAGGGAGGCATACCCATGCTCAACACATAAGCTAACATTACATATACAATGATCAAAAAACATGTCCACGGATGAGTGATGGTGGACCCATGACTCGATGAATTCCTATATGATCATAGCCATCATACATTGTAATTTTGTATTACTCATAAAATCGCATCCCTAATGGATGAAACTAGATCTGGGCTCTTCTATCTTATTCACACGACCAACCAATTTACGAGTCTAACCATGTGAATCAATGAGATGGAATTGAACATGGTAGACACCATTTGATTATCGACTAATGATGTAAGTCATTAACAGACGCGAGAGAAACCACTGACGATGTTCATGGCTCTCAAGGTACTCTAGTACAATTCGTATGGTGTGAATAAATGAGTTGATGTTAAACACCACACATAATCTTTCGGTTGAAGGCTAATGATGTAAACTTGTCATCGAGAGTGAGGAAAATTTCCATTGATGGATGAAAGCATCAAGTACCAAGGGGTGTTTCTAAGTCAACTTCCTAGATAATGAGCTGATGTCGATAGGAAGTGACCCATCGTAGAAGGTCCTTGATCTATCCCCCATCAACGACATGAAACGGGTATGATTATTTGAGATAGAATGATAATAATGATATTGATACAGAACTGGATCAAGAAAGGCAGACATGGAATGAAGGCTTAAGATTATTGTAGCATATAGTAACTAAATGAATTCTCTTGAACATAGTGGCGACAGTGAATTGAGTTGGAAGCATTGAACCAAAACCAAAAGAGGAGGCTTTGAAACAATATGATAAACCAAAAGAGAATCATATTTCCCAACCCAAAATCCTTGGAGATAAAGTGGAAGAGTGTCATGTTCAAGATAGACTCAATGCCATTAGCAAAATGGAGTACCCTGTTTTCCAAATTTCCCAACCCTATTGGTCAGTACCTCTTTATTTTTTAACAAGCTTGAGGAGGATAACATATGCTTGATTTGGAAGTCCATCCTTTGGATGAATCCATTTGAGAATATTTAACAAACCCAGAGAAGGAGTGGTTCGGTCATGTCATGAACGACGAGTCCATCATTGCTTGATGTTTTAATGACTCAAGCGAAGGTATAACTCGAAATATTTTCCATGTTTAGAGAGTTTGAAAAAGAGGCGAAAAAGAAATATCCAAAGGTTCCTTTTCATAAATATTCCTTTAGGTCTGAAAAGGAATAAAATAATACCCAAGAGAATCTCTAGGCCATGTTTGACTAAGGTATTCCTTTTTCGTAGTTAGTCTATCTTAGTCTAAAAAAGGGTTAAACTTATATTGAGTAGAATTATTTTGATTTATTTTAACAAGTTCGAAAAGAAAAATGCTCGACAATGTTTCCATATATTGGGAGTCTAAAAAGAGTTGAAAGAGGACTCCAGGGGGTTATTTTTCGTAAGTTTACAGAGCATGAAAAAGTGATAAAAGTGTGTTCCTTAGTAAAAATAACATGTTCAAAACATGAAAAAATTTGTCAAATAGTTGTCAACCCGTTAAGAACATCACAAAAAGGATTAAAAATACTTGTTTCATGGTAAAAATAGGTTGTTACTAAGTCAAAACCTTAAATGAGAATAAAATAATGGAAAAAAATTGTAAATATCCAAAATAACTATTCATATTTACCATTTCACATTTACCTTCAACAGTGAGAGTTCTGAGTAGGTTTTTCCCTCGATCTTTTGTAGTTGATTTCACTCAATATGGTGGATTATTTCTAGTGCCTTCACTTCCAAGTAGGGGTTAAGACCTTTCTCTTTCCATTCATGGTCTCATTTTGTGATTTTATGCAAGTTTTAGGTATTTTTTAGGGCTATGGGGTTCTAAAAATTCACCCTAGGACCAACGCAAGTCCAGCGAGTCGAAAAATATGTTGCACCTAATTCAAGATACATTGCAGTCCGGGGTGCAATGCTCTGTCTCCTTCCTTGGGGGTGTGTTGGGCACAAAAACCAAATTTGTTTTCCAGTTTCCCTTCAAAGTTTTTGAGTTTTGTTGCATGGAAAGGATCCTAATCAGTCTCCCTTTGATGTTTCAAGTCTTCATTAGCATAAAATGGCTTTCATCTAGAGAGGAAGAGAACAAAAAGAACATGATTTAAATGCAGCTAATGATCCTGCTACCATCCAAGCAATAAAGGATTTTGGATTGTTGAAATTCTTCTGGATTCTCAGTATAAGGCAACAAATGGAGCTAATAGAGTATCTTCTTCATGCATGGGATGTGCAAGCACATGCATTCCAATTTGGAGAACATCTTCTTGAGATCATAGTAGAGGATATGTATTTTCTGACCGGTTTATCCAAGAGAGGTGTCCCCATCTCTCTCCTATGTGGGAGAAGGGGTGGAGAAATAGTGCAAGACTATATCATTACTTACTATAGACCTCAGTCTAAACCAACTAGATATGGAAAGATCAATACAAAATATGTAACTAGTTTTCCCTTTAGAACGATCTTGTTCATTATTTCTAGATTGGTGGGTAGATCAACACTTCATGTGGCCAACAGATCATACATGCAGTACAGTGTGGAGTGCTTAGAGTCAACAAACTTCATTTTGAGTGAAAGGGTATTGGTTAATATGAAAGAACAACTTACTAAAGAAAGAGAGGGAAAGTTCAAAAATTTTGGATATAGTTCCATCTTAGACTCTTTTTCCATAAAACAGATTCCATTACTTCAGCCTCAACAGATTACGATTGAGCCTCTTGATCTGAGCGTACCATGGATGAGGAGGTGGATAGATCATATGTCCTAACATGCATGTCCGTTGGTGATCAGATTCTCACCAGACTTCTTTGTGTGGCTACGCATATAATTCATTATGGTCAATGATTATCCATACGCAAGGATGAATTTTCGTGATTACCTTGAGCTCATACATCCCAAGGGTGAGCAATGGGATATTATAGGTAATATATTTTGACCATTTTAATTTTTGAAAGTTTTACAATTTGTTTTGTGTTTTTTATGTTTCTGAGATTTCAGATATTGATTTTTCATTCATATATTGGGCATGTTTGACTAATAGGTGCTTCATATCTTTGTCATGCAGGAGAACAACCATAAGTAGCAGTAGAACCAAAACAGGTTGTTGCTGTAGGATCGGACGTACTAAGGGATCTAAATGCAGTCAAGATCCTAACTGAGGTGGAGCGCCACATGGAGGGGTTGATTCATAGGATATATGAGACTGCAATCGACCAAGTTTCGTTGTGACTTTAACAACACACCATCTAAGTTCCTAGTCGTATTGGTTGGCTACTGCGTAAGATAACTCATGCAATGGCTTGTTATCATGAGCACTTTGATTAGTCTACTTAGATATTTGCACGTAGTTTTGTATATGGGTTGTGTAGCCATATGTGTATTAATTTAGAAAAAAAACTATAAAAACAAATATATATATAAATATATATATATATATTATATATATATATAAATATATATATATATATATATATATAATAATATATATATATATATAGTGTTTTTGTGGTTCCAATTGTACTTTCAATGATGTGATGTGTATTGAAATTTCTTTACATTCATTGCAAATGTCTGTTTAAAACATGATTAGCAAGTGCATCTATCAATGTATTTAGATTTCCAGAAATGTGTTCATATTGCATGAAATCGAAATGTCTTTCTAGAATGAGAAACCTTAAAAACAAACGCAAGATGGTAGGTCTTCTAACTGAATAAACATTAGCAAGTTGTAGTACCATGAGTTGTGAGTCCAATTTGATGACTAAACGAAAGATACCATGTGAAATAACATCAGACAGTAGCTCAACCACTGCGCTATACTCAGCAATATTGTTGTTACAGAAACCAATGAAAATCCCTTGCAGATTCACTAACTCATGCTTTGGAGCAAAGATAACCCATGCCGCGGAGGATAGGTTTCGAGTACTATGACTAGCACCATCAACATAACCAAAATGCAATTCAAGGGATGTTAAAATTTGTAAAACAAACGTAATAGGAATCAACAGAAAACTTAGGAAACTCTAAAGAGACCTAATGCAAACACTCACAACACATCTATAGATAATATGTACATAGTGTTACTACGCATGAGATCAAGCATAATATTTTTTAAGGTGAAACCCACTCCTAGGTTGTGCCAGTGGAATTCCTTTGAAATTGACTAACTCATAAGCCCCTTTTGCAAGGACATGCTTGAAAATATATGGACCTAACCACATAGGTTTGAACTTTCCTAAGCCTAACTTATCAGATTCTTGGTCATGTAAAAGAACAAGATCTCCTTTTGAGAAGATACGAGGCTTGACACTTTTGTCTGTTACACCTTGATATGTCTTTTATGATATTAATTAGCTATAATTGCATCGCGATGTGTCTCATCTAATTGGGTCATATGTGAAAGATGTTCCTCTTCTACAAAAGTGTAGGAAGAAGTTCGACAACTAGTTTCAGTGATGGAATCTCACATTTGATTGGAAGGATTAATTCCGGACCATAACCAAACTAAAAGGTTGTAAATCTAGTATCAGTCCTCATTGAGGTTCGGTATGCCCGAAAGGCCGCATAAAGAAGAAAATTCCAATCCTATTTATGGACCACTACCATAAGTTGAAGCATATTTTTAAGAAATTTATTGATGGCCTCAACTTGTCCATTAGCTTGAGGATATTAGGGAGTGGAACTTTCATGGGAAAGTCCTAGCTTAACAGTTAGTTCAGTCGTCATATGATTCGAAAAATTATTTCTATGATTCGTAACTATGGCTTTAGGAACACCAAAACGTGTGATAACGTGATTGAAAAATAAGTATGCAGTCGTTCCTCCAGTGTTGTTATATGTAGGCATCACCTCAACCCACTTAGTAAAATAATCTACTATGACAATGATATAACCATGCCCCCGTCTAAGTGAGGGTTACATGTCGTGAAGTTGATACCCCATTTTTCAAACAGTCTGATGACGATAACGGGTTGCAGTGGAACAGCTAGAGCACGGGTCTTACGATCATGAATTTGGCACGCATGACACTTCTGGACAACAAGAATATAGTCTCAAAAAATGGGAGGCCAAAAGTAACCAGTACATTAGGTATTCTTTGTTGTAGCGTAGCCAGATAAATGACTGCCACATGCCCCAGAGTGGAATTCATTAAGAAATTTATTGGCCTCCTCATGCATGAGGCACCTTCATAAAATCGTATCAATACTGCGTCGATAAAGGGTGTCGCCAATAATGGTGTAATTTTTGGCTTGTTATCGAAGATGTCTCTTCTTAGAGTGAGAGGTATCAAACTGGAAAGTCTAGGTCTGGAGATAAATCAAAATGTATACATACCATAGGTCATATGATGAAATTAGAAACAACGTATCGTCAGATGTCGATTCAAAATCAGGGGAATGAAGGTCACACATAAGCTCAACAAAAACCAAGGATTTCTTTGACTTGGATTTGATGAATTCTAGGTAAAACTCTTGTAGGATGATGATCCATTTAGAGTGTTTCTCCCCCAGCAATTGGCGTGACAAAATGTATGTCATAGGGTTGCAATATGAACCTACCATAGTTTTTCAGAGCAAGATGTAATGGCATAACATTTGAATGGCCTCCAAAGCCAACTTTTTTATGTGGGTATACCTTATTTCAATATAATTTAGATTCTGATTCAAATAGTATATGGGGTGTTTGGTTCCTATATCGTCTTCTTAGACCAATGCCATTTCTATAGTAGAAATGGCAGCAATGAGATATAGGAAATAGTTACACTGGTAATCAGGGGGATAAAATAGAGATACCCAAACCAGAACATCTTTTAGGGCACCAACGCTTTCTAAGCTGAGTTGTCCTAATATAAGGGAACCCCTTTCTTAAGTAGGTGAGTGAATCCTTTGGTCAACTCAGCATAATTTGGGACGAAACATCGCAGGAAGTTAGCTTTCCCTTGAAATTGTTGTAACTAAACGAGTGAAGAAGGTGTAGGAAAGTCGATGATTTCATGTACTTTTAGAGGATCGATACAAATTCCATGTTTTGAAATAAAAAACTAAGAAGTCGACCAGAACTAATGCATAACACACATTTGTTTGGATTCATTTGAATATTATAGTGTCTACACCGTATGAAAATGGCCTTAAGATGCATCGGGTGATCAACCCAATACTCAAAATGAGTAGGGAGATCGGCGAAATAGGGTTGCACGCATTTAATATCATGAAAATTGTAATCCATTGCTCGTTGAAACGTGTTCCCAACATTCTTCAAACCAAATGGGATGTTTTGATAGGAAAACATACCTGAGAGACAAATAAATGCACTCTTAGGTTGATCTGCTGAGAAAAAATTTATTTGATTCTATCCGGAGAAACCATCTATAAACAAATAAATTTCACAACTGACATAATCATCAACAATTTGGTCGATGAACTGGATCAAGTAATTGTACTTTGGATAAGCCTGAGTCACATCCCGATAATCTACACATACATGGATTGTCCCCTGTTTCTTCATGACAAGGACAACATTCGATACCCAATCGGTGAGAGGAACGGAGTAGATGAAATCAACAGGAAGGAGATTTTCAACTTCACTCTTTATCACAACAACTTTCTTTAGATGGACCAGATGGAGGTGTTGTCAGACTGGTTTAGCATCATGATACATTTTAATCTCACGCACTACTATATTTGGGTTGATACCTGGCATTTCCTCATAAGTCCAGGCAAAGACATCACAAAACTCCTGAAACAGGGCTTTATAAGTCTCAATCTCAGATTGAGATCAAGATGCACCAATGTGTATATTTTCGATAATACCTAGTTTAACAGATATGTCAAGAGGTGTCATCTCTTCAATATTCAAGAGATTCTTCTCGAAATTGAATTCGTGAATAGAAATAAAACTCATAAAACTTTTGACAAAATTGGGTAGATGTGCATCACAGGTATTATCCTCAATGGAATTTGGTAAGGAGGAATAATGGTGATGATCATCCCATGGCGTATCATCTGGCATCATGATCTCTAAGATGTTCTCATCAGTAGAGAATACACAAGAGAATGGATCAGGAGACGTGCCATAATCCAATGATCGATAAACCTAATTGATTGAAGAGAAGGTATGAGTTGCTCAAGCTGAATAGATAGCTTCGTAATCTAGTTCAATAGGGATAAGTGGCATTTGGTCACTAAAACTATGGATGCTAGTTTCATTTAGTACAATCCATGGATCAACCTGAAAAGTAGAAGATGATATCATATTGATGTAATCAACTGAAGGTGAGATATCAAGAAGAGGAGGAGGAGGAAGAGAAAGGTTCCCATATGCAAGGAATCCTTCAATAATTCAACCCTGACATGGTGATAAGAATGTAGGGTTTCCCCTACAAATGGGACACTTCCAATACCATGAGAATCATAGGTGAAAAAGGTGAGTTGGTCAATGGCCACAATTCTGTGCTTATGAGGAAAGTTGATCATACGGAAATAAGTCGAAATGACTGTGGCCATGGCATAAACCCATGTATGACCCAATACAAGATTATAATCAAGAGGTTCTTCAATATCTTCCAGTTCTATGGATACAATTTTCCCCCCTAATTCTACTTGTAGGAATTCAGAATACCATAAGGCATATATGTTCTCCCATCAAAAGCCTTTAGTGTGGTAGGTGACTGACTCTTTTGAGGTGAACGAATCACTTTCTAGCAAGACATAAACATAATTTAGGTTGAGGCTCCCTCGTCCATAATAAAAAGATGAATGTTCTTACCATGGAGGATGACCTGAATGATAAAATCCAATTGATTTGGAAGGTGAGGGGTATAGTTTTCATGATTGAAAACAACCAGGTTGGAATCTAAAGGATCCACACATTTGATAACTGAAAGCAAATCCTTTTTATGGGCAGGGTAGTTTTGCAACGCCTCGAGGGTCGATATAGTTGATGGAGACTGAGCTAAGTCCTCAACTATGTTATAATTGTGAGAAACCTTGGCACGAGGGTTTAAAGAAGACTTATGAACAAAACCCTATGGAGGCTTAATAGTTAACTCTGTAAGAATCATGGGAAAAGGAGGATCAGAAGGAGGTGGTGTTGAACTGGCGCGTTGAACAGTAGGTTTATCGTTCAGAGGATTCACATTACCATAGTCCTTATTCTGATTAGTCACCATAAGATCATATTTATGCTTTGTGGAGGAGAGAATTAAAATCGTGTTAGAGGAATATCAGACCCGAGAAACCATATGGATCTCCTGATTTGGAAGTAGGTCAGTCAACATAGTGGGAGAAGTGGAATATTTCAAAAACTTATTCACTTCTACGTTGTGAGGAGAATCACGAGTAAATTTCTCCTCGTTGCAAATCAAACATGGGTAGCAAGGCTTTTGTTTCTCATCATAGGAATGATTTGTTTCTTTTTCTTGCGGTGAAGAATCTTTCTTATTTTTACCTTTTCCTTTCTTCTTTCTTCTTGGTTGTTTTTGAGATTTTCATTTTTCATATGAAATGACATTTATCTTAGAAGAAGAATCTACAGGAGGATTGCATGAAGATTTTTGGGAAGAAGCAGCGAGGGTAGCACCAGAAGGTTTACTCACTATTTGCGAACTAGAAGAAACAATGATGACATCAGTAGCATGCGATTCTCTACCAAGAGTGGGAGGAACAACATTCGAAGGTCTTAGAGAATCTAGCATCTTTTCATAGAGCATGCCAAATTGGGTATCGACGAGGCACAAATAATGGGCACAAGAAATTACTTTATCTTTAGTCACGACTCTACCTTTAGCTGCATCCTTTGTGATAGATGGAAATAGGGATTTAATAAACCATTCCACTAGCAATTAATTTGGAACATAGTTCTTAACCAACCAGTAGCGATGCCACCACTCATGAATGTGATCTGAAATGTGAGTGGCTTTGGTTTGTTTGAAGTTGGTTAGAAGTCCCATTCCAATTTCATATTGGATGGGTAACTAGAAATTCTTAAGGAAGGTGGTAGCCAAGGAACTGAAATCATGAAACAAATCTCTAGGTAACTCAACATACCATTTAGTTGTGGTACCTGTAAGAGTGCATTGGAAAAGATGTAATCATATGGAATCATCATTAAGGGAGTTCGAAGAACACCACAAATGATATGTCATGACATGGGTTAGTGGGTCTTCTCCAGGATTCCCATTGAATTGTTGGATATCGGATGGAAATTTTGTGGGAATTATCGGCCACCAAGGTGAATAAGCAATAGGATCGTTGGTAAGCCATGTCAAATTTGGAAATTCGAGAGTTTCCACAAAAGATAATTGTCAGTTAAAATCCACTGGAGGATAACCTGGATAAGAAGGGATAGTTTGAGAAATAGGTACTTGCGTCCCTAGATAAGGAGGGTTTTGATAAAGAGGAACATGGGCACCAGAATAAGGAGGATTCTAGTAACTAGCATATGGGTAACCTTGTTGACTAGCACTAGGATAACCTTGCAAAGGTTGGAATGGTTGGGTTTGGATATGTTGGCCTTGAAAAGGGACTTGAGGAACACCCTGATAAGGTCTATATTGTTTCCCAATGGGATTTTTCATCATTCCTGTTAGAGTTGGTCTGTTTAGCCCTCCGTTAGAGATCAAAACCTCTTTTGTTGCATTTCATTTTAGGTGTCCCATTCTGCTCGATCACCTGCATTCCATTTAGGAGCATCAATCCTCTGATGGAAGGGTCTTGTCCCCATACTTCACTCATGTCATTCACCTGCTGGTTGATGTCTGTTCATAAGAAAAATGCATATACAGTCTTCTTTTCATCAAAGTTGCAAAAGTTGTCTTTAGGGTTTTAGTGTCAAGTAGGTCTAGGTTTTCATTAGGATTTTGTCAATAAATGCTTCAGAGTGTCCGATAATCACCAGCATGCCATGAGGATGTTCTATCACCAATAGATTTTGTTAATAAGTATCCAAAAATGTGTTTTTCCTCAAAACTCTATTTTGAGGAAAAAACAGAGTATTTAGCCTTATTTGTACAAAATCATGTAAATTTTGTTCTCTTCATTGTAAATTCCTTCACCTGCACCCTGGTTCCTTTCCTTAGCCTAAGAAGCTCCAACCCCTAAAAAGACAAGACAAGCTCGGGTCATTTCGTTCATTACAAAGTGAAAAAGCAGTGAAAAAGTCCAAAACAGAGGTTGAAATAAAAGTCATTTGCAAAAACATTGTAAAAGTGGGTTTCATGAGCTAGAATCTTAAAATCTCTTTGATTATGAGCAATTCCTTCATTTGATAAGCTCATTTGTTAAACAGAAGCAAGGTAGAGCAAATTTGGTGAACAAGTGTGAAATTTGGGTGAATTTGGAAGAAAACAGGCCGGCGCGGTGCACTGGGAGCAAACATACAGTGTTATTTTACATGGGCGCGACACACTGGGAAGGCGTGGCGCATTGGGTGAGTTGCGCGGCGCACATAGCAAAAGGCTCGAAAACTACCAAGGATTGTTCCAAATTGCCATTAACTTGCACGGATTTAACAGGTAGAGCCTCCATCTCTGTGATTTATTCAGTTTTGTCATAGGCTATGGTGGTTTATGAATGGTGATGGTCTAAACACATAATCAAACCCTACCATGTCAAAGCCCTCACATAAAAATGGCTGCCTAGGGTTTCAACAACTATTTGTCACCAAGTTTATCCTCTTTCCATCATTCTCTTGTCTCCCTTATTCCATTTGTCCCTAATTTCATTGTTCCCTACCCCCTAAAGTTACTAAACCCCTATCCCAAATTCCCTTTCACAAATTTCCAAATGTAAAACCCCAAACCCTAAACCTATACAAAAATTGCCAACCCTATACAAAATTCCCAAACCCTCCTATATTTCCCTAAGCAAATATATCCCAATAGTCCCTAATCCCTCATTATTTTCCTCTCTCCTAACAGTCCCTTGTTTCACATTTTTCCCCTTGGTGGCAAAGGTCAACCACATCACTAAAGGGCAGTCCAACACAGTTTTATACACCAGCGTTTATTTCTCCAAGGAAATTTGTATAGCAGCAGTTATGTCATCCGGTCATTCATCTGATTATGAAGTGGAGACCCAAAGTGACTCACCCATGGAGGGACATGCACCTTGGAGGCCTCATAAAGGTGGTAGACATATTAGAGAAGAGCCAACCACCCTTACTGAATTACAGACCTGCCCTCTTTCCATCTCTTGTTTCTAGTTTCAATCATGTTATGAGTTTTGTGAGAAGGTTGCTAATGTTCAATTTCATCATGAGTTGACTCTCTTGTTTGTACTACATTTACATGGTGATCAAGTTACTTTGGCTGGTGTCACCTTCACACTTACACCAAAATCTATCTCACTATCAACCGACATACCTAACATTGGAGAGCCATGGAACAAGAGGCAGTAGATTGACTGGCAGCATTATGAGCCATATATTAAACCCAGTTTCTTGAGGCAACTCAAGAGAGTGTTTCCTTTCCGATATCTCAAAGATGAATATGCTCCACTAATGAAATTAATCATGAAGTATTTTAGTTGTGAAGGCCGTTTCTCCCGATTATATGCTTATCACATCAGGTTGCTCATGCATTTCACTCGGGTATGGAAGATGAACATTCCTTATTTCATATGCCAAAACATAGAAAGGATGACCATCCTTGTGCAGCACAAGACCCCTCAGCAGCAGTTCAACAATATTTGCCATTTTGCTCTCATCAAAATTTTGGTGGTTCATCAACTTGGATTACAGGGCATCACATGGGATGATTTCATCTCCCGTGAGTTTTTCAGAGTTTCACAGGGACCTCCAGACGCTGGGCATGAGACAGGTGGACCTTCTCATCAGCATGAAGGCCATGATCCACACACTGCAAATATACCGGTTTTCATTACTTATCAGAAGGGCACCAGGCAGTTGTTCGTGGCAGCAAAGCGAGTGTTATCTCCACCCGGTGTGGAAGGGGCCTCGCTTCCGACATTAGCACCATAGGTATAGTTAAGAGGCAAGAGGCGAATGCATGATGAGGGGCCTTCAGGTGAGCGGGACTTTATTATTATTCAAGATGACGATACAGACATGGGCCCGCAAAGTGCACATCTTAAGAGATCATCCAGGAGCAGCAGACAGAGATCAAAGCCTTGTCCCCCAACTTGGAGAGGGCTAAGTGGACTATGAAATACTTGGAGCAGAGGAACAAACAACTTGAAGATCAGCAAGCAATCATGGAGTTACAAAACGTCCGGGAGAATTGTCAAGCTACCCAAAGAAGGACGATTTAATTCACTTCATTGGAGCAGGAGATTAATGATGATCGGGAGTCTTGGCTCGATAGAGTCAACATCCAGCTGGAGAGACTGCTGGAAAATTCTGATAGGGACAGAATTGTTGAGACACATGGCTTTCCACTACATGGCACGGAACAAGGTTTGCAAGGCACGAATAAGGAATCTAAAGGCAAAATTGAAGAAGGCAACAAAGAAGCAAAAGAGGCAAAAGGAGCATGATCGTCTTCAGATATTGGTTGAAGCCTCTTTATCCTAGCCTGAAACTTGATAGAGA
Organism: Pinus taeda; assembly: GCA_000404065.3. Taxonomy (NCBI): domain Eukaryota; kingdom Viridiplantae; phylum Streptophyta; class Pinopsida; order Pinales; family Pinaceae; genus Pinus; species Pinus taeda. The sequence goes on from APFE030009400.1 coordinate 26,583, forward strand.
AGGTCCAACCCAAATTTCAAGAAATTTGGAGCAATTTTTGCATTTTTGAAAATATTTGCACTGAAAAACAGGTTTTGCCTCCCTATGCGTCGCGCCACGTGGCGCTCGCTATTGCGAGAGGGCTCCAAATTTCAGAAAATTTACATTTTTGGATTTGGAATGAAAAATTATGATTGCTGGTGCATGGCCAATAAATTTGGGCAATTTTTGAGTCCTCAAGAGGTCAAAAACACTCAAAAAATGACCTCTCTGCCCCTATTTTGACACATAGGAAGCAGTCCTGGGAGATTTCATTTTTGGAGGGGAAAATAGACACCAAATTGAAAAATTCCACTTGGGCTGGAAAGTAGACAGGTAGGGATTTCCAACGAGCTATCATGAACTCAATTTGGACTCCAGGAAGGGCCTCAAATTCAGCTCCAAAGTGGCATGACGCATAGAGAATCAGGCACGACGCATAGAGGATTTTTGCCTATTTTTCACTGTACAGCTCAGAAATTCACCCAGTTTTGACTAGTTTCACTTTTCGATGTAACTATTGATCTACCATGATGTAATTTGAGGACCATGATGTAATATTGGCCCATTTTTACTTGTTCTAGAGGATTCATTTACTAAAAAGTGAAAATTTAATGAATGAATTAGTTTCCTACCATATAGAGGCAAGTTGTTTGATTGCCTAGATTTCAGTGCTTTGTTTAGAATTAGTTGAAACAACTCCTAGAATGATGAGCTCGACCCCTAGAGTCATGGAAATGGGTTTGTCTAGTCTATATCATGTATTTTCTGAGTCATTTTCAGGGTTGGACACTTGGGATTAAATGGCACATCATTGTACATTCTATCTCTGCATTTTTGGCTAAGGAAAGACCAGGGTTTTGCAACACTTGTTGGGATCCATGTGGATTTTTGTTTTGATGATGTTTTTCTCTATGTAATTTTAAGTTCACTAATGTTTATGTGTATCATTTTCCCTTCTCTTTTCTTTTGAAATTAAACGAATGAGTGATTAAGGTAGAATCCATTGGAAGGCTATGCTCTGCCTTGATATTTTGTTTAATTTTACATGTTTTCATCTGTTTGAGGAGGACTCTTGAGACTCTCTTGCCCCCCTTGGCTCCTCACCAATCTGATCCATCCATTCATTTAATCTAAAGCATCAAAACGGTTGCCTTCCTTATCCCAATTAGAACTCTGCAAAAACTAGGCCTCATCCTCGGACCAAATTTGCCTTTCCCTTTTTCCAACACAAAACCTCCAAAAATCAAATCAAATCTTTGCACTACATACCTAGCCTAAGATCAATTGTTAAATCAGTCATCGCAAGCCCCATCTGATTATCTTTTGCTGAGATTGACCCAGAGAGAGCCCTCCCCTGTCCTCGTAGGGCTAGCTACGAGGCTAAGCGTGGTTTGATGTGGACCTATAAGCTTACCTTTTCAGCGTGAGGTAAATCTAGGATCTAACATAGTGGCGACTCCACTGGGGAATGCTTTAATTGTTTGTTAGTATTCTTCATTTTGAAACTATAGACGGAGTCTGAAGATTAGCCAGGTAGCCTTCGAAACACTTTTGCTTTGCATTAGCGCAAGTAGATAAACGCTACTTCAGTCAATGTCTGGTCTATTCTCATTAACGGAAAGTCTAACCTTCAACCACCCCGATGCATTTGATGATTCTAAGCTGTGGATGATAAGTTTAGGATTTGATAGGCTGAGAAAGTTGTTTATGTCCATTTGATCGTTTGAAAATAGCACACTGGTTTCGAGGAGATATACCAGAGCTAATCTAGATCCAAATCCTCCCCGTGTCTACAAAAATCCCAATTTGATTCCACGACTTCTTCGTCAAGAGAGTTCTAAGACTCACATGTTCAAATCCCGTTCATGCCCTGCGATTTTCAAGTATCTTGAAGAACTTGATTTTGATGCACAGTTTGAGTTATCGTTATTTGAAACCAAATCCGAAAGTGTTGTTGGTTCCACAGTCCCGAATCCGGACTTTGTTGCAGCTCTTGAAATTGAAAAATCCAATAAGTCCATTGAGAATTTTATTTTAAGATAGCTCCAGACTGAAATTGAGGCTTCAAATATCGTTAAATTCCTAGAAACTGCATCTGCCACCCTTGGATCTTCCGTCACTGCATTCAACTCAAGGATTCCGATCGAACCGCCCTTCATCCCACTATCCTTGTGCAACCTATTGTCACATATCAAAAGTCTGCAGTAAATTCGCCTCCATCTACTCCTTCTACATCCAAAATTTCTTCTCCTCCACACACCCTACCTCATACACCTCACACATTGGCTGCACACACTCCCCCAACATCCCCCAGGCTGAATCCACCAAGAGTGATGGCTGCCCGTTTTGCACCTCTCATGCTGCCTCAATTTTTAGATGATATGCCCGTAGATTATCAAAGCAAAATTCCTTTGTTTGATGGCACTCCTCATAGCATTACCGCTCAACAACATGTGGACAGAATGGCAGATTTCTGTGACCTTCATGAGATCGATGCAGAAAATGTCACAATGAGGCTCTTTGTACAAACATTTGCGGGTGAAGTTCGGAAATGGTTCAGGGCTTTGCCGGCTGCAAGTATCACCACCTTGGCCAATCTACAGACACAATTCTTAGACCATTGGGAAGTGAAGAAAAATCCGCTTCAGATCCTCTCTGAATACGAGCACATCAAGCGGAATGTGGGTGAGTCGGTCCAATATTACTGCATTAGATTTAATTTTGTTTATAATGCAATTCCTGACCATCTAAGGCCACCTGTGGGGCTAGCCATGATGAAGTTTCCAGATGGTTTTGATACTGACATGGCTTATCAACTAAGAGAGAGAGAGCCTGCCACAACGGAAGATATGCAAAAGATCACGGTCAGCGTTGAAGCAAATTTGTTGGCCAAGAGGGCTAGAGAAAGAGCAGAAAAGAAGGTCACAATAAAAGAATAGTCATCTTTGACAGATCAATTAATTCGGAAGGTGGAGCAGATGTTTGAAAGGGTGAAACTTGATAAACCTGAGCCACAAGTTAGAAATCCTAACTTCCATGGCCAGCGGCCACAATATAGAATCAAACAAAGAGAACAACGAGCCCAAGATCAGACAACCCAGCAGCCAGTATAGCCACCTTTGCAGCAAAATTTTGTGCATGGACCAGAATCCAATGAGGAAGAGAATGTGATAGGGGAAGAAAATCACTTCTTTACTCCAGATGATTTGCCTATTTATATTATTGTATAGGAGGAGTATGCAGAAAGTTCAGCTGTACACAAAGATGCAAATTTCATTCTAGCAAATGACACAGTTTTGGAAGAAGAATCCGATGAGTACCAAAGAGGTTATATGAATGCTTTGTCTACCCATCAGCAGTAATATTCACTTAGAAACAGAGATGTGCCTGTTAACCCAATTCAGAAGAGGAAGGAAGTTTCAACATCAAAGAGTGATTCACCTGTTGTACAAAAGAAAGGGAAAGAGGCAGTTGATCCTAATATCAGCAAATCACCATCAACAACAAAATCAAATCAACCAATTGTATCGAAGGAAAAGGAAAAGAAAGATGTCCCAGTCAAAGAGGTAGAAAAGATTTCAGCTTTTAGTTTAGAAAATGAAATTTCTAAATTGAAGGTATCCATTCCCTTGACTGAAATAATGAGGAAACAACAGTTAGAGGGGCAAGTTTCTAAAATTTTGAATTTTGATCCAATGTCTGATATGGTGAATGTCAAAGATGATCAACCCGAATTGATTTTTGGGCCAGCATTGAATGGTGAGTCTCCAGATAGTGATGTGCCACCTTTTTAGATCAGTTTAAGGTTGCATGATTTTGTGTTACATAATGCTATGTTTGCTTCTGGAGCTTCCCACAATATTATGCCGAAGGCTATCATGGAGAAGTTGGGTCTGGACATCACTAGGAAATACCATGATCTTTATTCATTTGATTCCAGTAGAGTAAGATGTATTGGGCTCATCAAAGACTTGGTTGTAAGTCTGGATCAAATCTCAACAAAGAATGTTTTGATGGATATTGTTGTGGCAGACATTCCTCCCAGATTTGGTATGCTTCTTTCCAGGTCTTGGGGAGTGAAATTGAAAGGGACATTACAACTAGATTTCTCCTATGCAACGATTCCTATGTTTGGCCAAATGAGAAAATTGTACCGGGAACACAAAATGAAATACATGATTACAAGCAAGGAGAAACCGATTAATCATCCAATTAATTATGTACATACAGATCTAGAGTCTTTTGTTTTGTATTCAGATATTTTGAATGATATAGATAGTCAGTTAGTTGAAGCAGCAAGTATTCCAGAAATAACAGAGAATTTCAAAGAAGTTTTTAGGAAAGAAGGACAAGAACAACAAAACACCATTGAGTAATCAGCTGAAGATAATGGACAACAAGCAGGAAAAACAGAGCCATCATAATTTTAGGCCTTAGAAGAAGATGAAGAGGGTTTATGGACCATGGATTTCGATGGTGTAGTGGGAAATGATGGTGCTAGAATTGGTATTTGGGTACGCAGTCCTTTTTCTGCTCCGAACAAAGTGTTTAGTAATGTGCGGGTATGTTCTTACAAGTTAGCTTTTGATTGTTCGAACAATGAAGCTGAGTACGAAGCTTTGATTGATGGACTAAAATTTTTAAGAAAGCTAAATGCCAAGAAGATTGCAGTATATGGCGACTCCGAATTTGTGATTAAGCAAGTTAATGGCGAATATCAAGCTAAGCACTCTCGAATGCGGGCTTACTGAAATGCAGTCCTAGATATCTTGAAATTATTTTCAGATTATACCTTGACGTGTGTGCCTCATATTCAAAATGGAATTACTGATGCACTGGCTAAGGCAACAAGTAGTTTGAAGATTCCAAGATGATGAGGAGATTGATGATTTTCTGCAAAACAAAGGTAAGTTCAAAGATACCTCAATTGATGTAGAACATGATGATGGTAAAGATGATGTGTAGATCAATCAAATGGAAGTGTTGCAACTAAAGGATAACATTATTCCTAAAGGCTTGATACCTTTAGAAGAACTCTTTGATCAAGATGACATAGCCCGCAAACCAACATTACAACCAACAGAGAAGGGTGTTGAAGAGGTCAATATCGGAACTGCTGCAAATCCAAAAATGGTAAAACTATCCAAAGCATTGCCACAAAAGGTAAAAGCCAAATATATCAGTTTATTGTCATCTTTTGCTGATGTGTTTGCTTGGGATTATTCTGACTTGAAGACATATGTTACCAATATAATTCAGCACACTATTCCCATTAAGCCTAATCAGAAACCTTTCAGACAGAAGTTGAGAAGGCTAAATCAAAAATTGTTGCCATCAATTGAAAAGGAGATAAACAGGTTGTACAAATCAGGAATCATTGTTCCCATTAGATTTTCTGACTGGATCTCTAATTTGGTGCTTGTACGAAATAAGACAGGTGAGATTCGCTTGTGCATTGATTTTAGGAATCTCAATAAAGTTTCATTGAAGGACAATTATCCATTGCCAAAAATGGATCATATACTTCAGCGAGTAGTTGGAGCATCTCGTATGTCACTACTCGATGGTTATTCTGGATATAACCAAATTTTGGTCCATGAAGATGGACGGGATAAAACAACATTCACCACTCCATGGGGAACTTTTCATTATGCTAAAATGCCTTTCGGTTTGAGCAACGCAGGTGCCACATTTCAGCGGGCAATGGACTTGGCTTTCGCAAATGAGAAGGATGTCTTTCTGGTTGTGTACCTTGATGATCTGACCGTGTTTTCCAAATCAAATGAAGAACACATGTATCATTTAAAAATTATTTTTCAAAAGTGCAGAAAATATGGTGTGTTGTTGAATCCGAAGAAGAGCTTGTTTGCAATGGATGAGGGAAAACTACTTGGGCACATTATCTCAAAAGATGGCATTTGTATTGATCCAGCACGTGTAGAAGTGATTCGGCAAATTGACTTGCCTCGGAATAAGAAGGAGATTCAATCTTTTAATGGTAATATGAATTTTTTACGCCGTTTTGTACCTAATCTTGTTGAACACTTAAGAGAAATTACAAACATGCTTAAGAAGGAAAGCCAAGTGAAGTGGATGGAAGAGGCTGTAAAATCTTTCAATTTAGTCAAACTGGCTCTTTCTTCAGCTCCGGTTCTAATCAGCCCGGATTACACTCAGGATTTTATATTGTTTTCATTTGCTTTGGAGCATAATATGGCAATTGTGTTAATGCAGAAAAGAGATGAGCATGAAAGACCAATTGCTTTCTTCAGCTGAACTATAAGAGATGCAGCCTTGAAGTATAACATCATTGAAAAGCAAGCCCTTGCGCTTGTGAAAGCATTGAAAGATTTTCGGGTATATATTCTGCATTCTCATACTTTGGCTTATGTTCCTAACGCTGCTGTCAAGGATGTTTTACTGCAGACAGATCCTGAAGGAAGACGAGGCAAGTGGATTGCAGCTTTGTTGGAGTACAATGTGGAGATAAAGCCCACCAAGCTTGTTAAAGGACAGGAATTGCTAAAGTTAATGGCTGAATCAAACTTGCATGCCTTAGACATAAATCTGATCGCTGCTATGTCCGATGAGAATGAGGAAGGTTCGTCAATTCAGGTATCCTAAATGTTTTTTCTTTCCCTGTGGTATTCAGATATCATATATGTGCTGCAGAATTTATCACCACCACCCGACATGTCTAGAGACAAAAGTAGAACTCTCAAATTAAAGGCTACTAAGTTTTGCATTCTAAATTCTACACTTTATTGGAAAGATCTCGGTGGCGATCTGTTGAATTGTTTGGTGGAAGAAGAAGCAAAGAAGGTCATGGAGGATTTCCACAAAGGAGATTGTGGCAGTCACCTTTTTTGGAAAAAAACAGCGAATAAAATTCTGAGAGTAGGGTACTATTGGCTAACATTGTTTGTTGATGTATATAAGGTTGTCAAGAGCTGTCATAAATGTCAGATTTTTGAAGGAAGGCAAAAATTATAGCCTTTGCCGCTTAAGCCCATTGAGGTGAGTGCCCCTTTTCAGTAGTGGGTGTTGGATTTCATTGGTGAAATTCATCTTGCTTCTTTTGGTTAGCATCGGTGGATTCTCACAGCAACAGATTATTTCACGAAATGGATCGAAGCAATTCCCACCAGACAAGCTATGAATGCGGTAATTATTTTATTCCTTGAGAATAACATCTTGTCTCGTTTTGGTTCCCTGAATAAGTTAATCATTGATAACACAACAACTTTCAAATCAAAGAAGATGATTGAGTTTTGTAACAAGTATAAAATCATTTTGGGTCACTCAACTGCCAATCATCCGCAAAGCAATGGGTTGCCAGAGTCTTCTAACAAATCTTTAGTCAACATCATTAAAAAGCTGCTGTAAATAAACAAGAAGAGTTGGCATAAGAAGTTGGTCAATGCATTTTGGGCAGATCGGGTCAGTCAAAAGAAATCCATTGGTGTGTCTCCCTTTGAACATGTTTATGGCATTGATACAGTGTTTCCTACCTCTCTAGTAGCCCCGGTAGTCAAACTTCTTGAGGAAGCCGACAGTGAAGAAGATCATATGCAGAGAAGACTAAATCAAATGGTCCATTTGCAGTAGACAAGAGAAGAAGTTTTCCAAAACACATCCAAGTTGTAGGTGAAGATTAAGAAAATCTATGCCAGAAAAGCAAAGGCAGACAAATTCCAATTGGAGGAAGTGGTGCTGAAATGGGATGCAAGGAATGAGGAAAAGGGTAAGCACGATAAGTTCGAAAATCTTTGGAAAGGTCCCTTCAAAATTGCTGCATATCGTGGTCAGAATGTTTTTCTTCTGAAGGAGATGAACGGGGAAGAATGTCCCAGAGGGCCGGTCAATGGTTGGCTGCTCAAGCGGTATCATTTCTGAGAAATTTTCTGCTGCTTACATTGTCATTGTATATACCATTTTAATTTCATTTTCATTGCAAGAGTGTGTTGTGATCTTTTCTTCAGTTTGGGGCCTGAAGTGAAGGCTATAATTCTGAAGGATGATTTCAACTTTGGTTTGAGTTTGTCAATTCAGTCTTTGAGTCCTTTTAAGTTCAAAATTGAGTCATTTTGAGTCAAGTTTCAGTAAATAAATTGAGTCAAAAGTCTTGTGTAGATTTCTCGAAATAATGGACTCCATAGCCCAATGGATGAAGGCACTACATACTCTCCCAGAAGTCTGTAGTTCTTGGCACCTCCAAGAAGCTACCATCCCCATTGGAGCCAATGTTAGAGTCGGTCTATTCAGCCCTCCGTCAGAGATCAAAACCTCTTTTGTTGCATTTCATTTTAGGTGTCCCATTCTGCTCGATCACTTGCATTCCATTTAGGAGCATCAATCCTCTGACGGAAGGGTCTTGTCCCCATACTTCACTCATGTCATTCACAACTTGTTGGTTGATGTCTTTTTATAAAAAAAAAGGCATATACAGTCTTCTTTTCATCAAAGTTGCAAAAGTTGTCTTTAGGGTTTTAGTGTCAAGTAGGTCTAGGGTTTCATTAGGGTTTTTTCAATAAATGCTTCAGAGTGTCCGATAATCACCAACAGGCCATGAGGATGTTTTATCACCAATAAATTTTGTTAATAAGTATCTGAAAATGTGTTTTTCCTCAAAACTCTGTTTTGAGGAAAAAACAGAGTATTTAGCCTTATTTGTACAAAATCATGTAAATTTTGTTCTCTTCATTGTAAATTCCTTCACCTGCACCCTGGTCCCTTTCCTTAGCCTAAGAAGCTCCAGCCCCTGAAAAGACAAGACAAGCTCAGGTCATTTCGCTCATTACAAAGTGAAAACGCAGTGAAAAAGTCCAAAACAGAGGTTGAAATAGAAGTTATTTGCAAAAACATTGTAAAAGTGGGTTTCATGAGCTAGAATCTGAAAAGATCTTTGATTATGAGCAATTCCTTCATTTGATAAGCTCATTTGTTAAAGAGAAGCAAGGTAGAGCAAATTTGGTGAACAAGTGCGAAATTTGGCTGAATTGGGAAGAAAATTGGCCGGCGTGCGCACTGAGCAGGAGGCGCGGTGCACTGGGGAGGCGCGACGCACTGGCAGCAAACATATAGTGTTATTTTACATGGGCATGATGCACTGGGAAGGCGTGACACATTGGGTGAGCTGCGCGGTGCACACAACAAAAGGCCCAAAAACTGCCAAGAATTGTTCCAAATTGCCATTAACTTGCATGGATTTGACAGGTAGAACCTCCATCTCTGTGATTTATCCAGTTTTGTGATAGGCTATGGTTGTTTATGAATGGTGATGGTATAAACACATAATCAAACCCTACCATGTCAAAGCCCTCACATAAAAATGGCTGCCTAGGGTTTGAACAACTGTTTGTCACCAAGTTTATCCTCTTTCCATCATTCTCTTATCTCCCTTATTCCATTTGTCCTTGATTTCATTGTTCCATACCCCCTAAAGTTACTTAATCCCTATCCCAAATTCGCTTTCACAAATTTCCAAATGTAAAACCCCAAACCCTAAACCTATACAAAAATTCCCAACCCTATACAAAATTCCCAAACCCTTCTATATTTCCCTAACCAAATCTATCCCAATAGTCCCTAATCCCTCATTATTTTCCTCTCTCGTAACAATCCCTTGTTTCACATTTTTCCCCTTGGTGGCAGAGGTCAACCACATCACTAAAGGGAAGTCCAACACAATTTTATACACTAGCATCTATTTCTCCAAGGCAATTTGTATAACAGCAGTTATGTCATCCGATCATTCATCTGATTATGAAGTAGAGACCCAAAGTGACTCACCCATGGAGGGACATGCACCCCAGAGGCCTCATAAAGGTGGCAGACATATCAGAGAAGAACCAACCACCCTTACTGAATTATAGGCCTGCCCTCTTGCCATCTCTTGTTTCCAGTTTCAATCATGTTATGAGTTTTGTGAGAAGGTTGCTAATGTTCAATTTCATCATGAGTTGGCTCGCTTGTTTGTACTGCATTTACATGGTGATCAAGTTACTTTGGCTGGTGTCACCTTCACACTTACACCAGAATCTATCTCACTAGCAACCGGCATACCTAACATTGGAGAGCCATGGAACAAGAGGCAGAAGATTGATCGGCAACATTATGAGCCATATATTAAACCCAGTTTCTTGAGGCAGCTCAAGAGAGTGTTTCCTTTCCGATATCTCAAAGATGAATATGCTCCACTAATGAAATTAATCATGAAGTCTTTCAGTTGTGAAGGTCGTTTCTCCTGACTATATGCTTATCACATCAGGTTGCTCATGCATTTCACCTGGGTACGGATGATGAACATTCCTTATTTCATATGCCGAAACATAGAAAGGATGACCATCCTTGTGCAACACAAGACCCCTCAGCAGTAGTTCAACAGTGTTTGTCATTTTGCTCTCATCAAAATTTTGGTGGTTCATCAGCTTGGATTACAGGGCATCACTTGGGATGATTTTATCTCCTGTGAGTTTTTTAGAGTTTCACAAGGACCTCTAGAGGTTGGGCATGAGACAGGTGGACCTTCTCATCAACATGAAGGCCATGATCCACACACTACTACTATACCGGTTTTCATTACTTATCAGAAGGGCACCAGGTAGTTGTTCGCGGCAGCAAAGCGAGTGTTATCTCCACCTGGTGTGGAAGGGGCCTCGCTTCCGACATTAGCACCACAGGTACAGGACAAAGGCAAGAGGCCAATGCAGGATGAGGGACCTTCAGGTGAGCAGGACTTTATTCTTGTTCAGGATGACGATAAAGACATGGGTCCGCGAAGTGCACATCTTAGAGAGATCGTCGAGGAGCAGCAGACAGAGATCAAAGCCTTGTCCCTCAACTTGGAGGGGGCTAAGTGGACTATGAAATACTTGGAGTAGAGGAAAAAATAGCTTGAAGATCAGCAAGCAATCATGGAGTTACAAAACATCCGGGAGAATCGTCAAGCTGCGCAAAGGAGGAGGATTGAATTCACTTCATTGGAGCAAGAGATTAATGATGATCGGGAGTCTTGGCTCGAGAGAGTCAGCATCCAGCTAGAGAGACTACTTGACAAGGCTGATAGGGACAAAGCATTGTTGAGACACATGGCTTTCCACTACATGGCATGGAACAAGGTTTGTAAGGCACGGATAAGGAATCTAAAGGCAAAATTGAAGAAGGCAACAAAGAAGCAAAAGAGGCAAAAGGAGAATGATCATCTTCAGATATTGGCCAAAGCCTCTTTAGCCCAGCATGACACTTGATAGAGAAGGTCCAGCCCAAATTTCAAGAAATTTGGAGCAATTTTTGCATTTTTGAAAATTTTTGCACTGAAAAACAGGTTTTGCCTCCCTATGCGCCGCGCCATGTGGCACTCGCCTTTGCTAGAGGGCTCCAAATTTCAAAAACTTTACATTTTTGGATTTGGCATGAAAAATTGTGATTTTTGGTGCATGGCCAAGAAATTTGGGCAAGTTTTGAGTCCTCAAGAGGTCAAAAACACTCAAAACATGACCTCTCTGCGCCTATTTTGACACACAGGAAGCAGTCCTGGGCGATTTTATTTGTGGAGGGGAAAATAGACACCAAATTGAAAAATTCCACTTGGGTTGGAAATTAGATAGGCAGGTCTTTCCAACGAGCTATCATGAGCTCAATTTGGACTCCGGGAAGGGCCTCAAATTCAGCTCAAAAGTGGCACGACGCATAGAGAATCAGGCGTGGCGCATAGAGGATTTTTGCCTATTTTTCACTGTACAGCTCAGAAATTCACCCAGTTTTGACTAGTTTAAATTTTTGATGTAACTATTGATCTACCATGATGTAATTTGAGGACCATGATGTAATATTGGCCCATTTTTACTTGTTCTAGAGGATTCATTCACTAAAAAGTGGAAATTTAATGAATGAATCAGTTTCCTACCACATAGAGGCAAGTTGTTTGATTGCCTAGATTTTAGTGCTTTGTTTAGAATTGGTTGAAACAACTCCTAGAATGATGAGCTCAACCCCTAGAGGCATGGAAATTGGTTGGGCTAGTCTGTATCATGTATTTTCTAAGTCATTTTCAGGGTTGGACACTTGGGATTACTTGGCACATCATTATACATTCTATCTCTGCATTTTTGGCTAAGGAAAGACCAGGGTTTTGCAGCACTTGTTGGGATCCATGTGGCTTTGTGTTTTGATGATGTTTTTCTCTATATAATTGCAAGTTCATTGATGTTTATGTGTATCATTTTCCCTTCTCTTTTATTTTTAAATTAAACGAATGAGTGATTAAGGTAGAATCCATTGGAATGTTATGCTCTGCCTTGAGATTTTGTTTAATTTTACATGTTTTCATCTATTTGAGGAGGAATCTTGAGACTCTCTTTCCCTCCTTGGCTCCTCACCAGTCTGATCCATCCATTCATTTAATCTAAAGCATCAAAATGATTGCCTTCCTTGCCCCAATCAGAACTCTGCAAAAACTAGGCCTCATCCCCGGACCAAATTTTCCTTTCCCTTTTTCCAACACAAAACCTCCAAAAATCAAATCAAATATTTGCACTACATACCTAGCCTAAGATCAGTTGTTAAATCAGTCATCTCAAGCCCCATCTAATTATCTTTTGTTGAGATTGACCCAGAGAGAGCCCTCTCCTGTCCTCGTAGGGCTAGCTACGAGGCTGAGCATGGTTTGATGTGGACCTAGAAGCTTACCTTTTTAGCCTGAGATAAATCTAGGTTCTAACAATCCCAATGTAAGGTGGGTTCAATTGGGGTTGTTCCATCCTATACATATTTTTTCCTATCAGAATTTGAGGGGCACCTTGCCCAAGTGGTTAAGATTGTAAGGTACCTTGTAAAGGTTGGGTAGTTGGAACCTGAGGAGTACCAAATATCGATGGAATGGCTTGAGATGCAATGATAGCCTCTGAAGGTTGAATTACATGTATTTGAACTTGTTGAGGTACAGATGGATGGGTAGGAATTTGAGATGAAGATGTCACAGGTTGAGGATTCAACATTTGGTCCCAAAATGAACCAAGTTGGATGGGAAAAGTATTTTTCCAAACACTAGAAGCCATCCCAGGATAAGGGGAATTATAATAAGGTTGATTACCAACTTGAGGTATACCAACAACATGTTTCCCCCTTGCAATAGGAGGAGGGGATGATGGAGGTAATTGCAGTCGAGATGGAGGGCACCCAACATAAAAAGAAGTAGGTTGTGTATCATTCATAAGAGAAGTACCAGATGGAATTCCTGAAATGGATGACATGGGAGAGGTCAAAGGACTGGAAGCTACACTAGAGAAGGTACCAGATAAATACAGACAACCAGGTGGGACAAACAGGCCACCATACATATGTGCCTATGGTGATTGTTGAGTCCCAAACTTACACCTTCCCTACATCCCTTTTTAGCCTTTTTCTCCAGTTACCTAAACCTCTAAGCTATCAAATCATTGCATAATAGTTTAAAATGAGTATATAAATGGTTTCCTAACTATGTTTTGTGACTGCTATTTGATTTAGATTTTTGTTCAACCAGCTGCGTAATCTGTCACTTTTCGCAGCCAGAATCATTTTCCACAGCTTTTTTGTTAAACTCTATGCTACAGGTGTCTATTGAATAACTTAGCCACATGGGCAAGCTATAAAGGACATGGACATGGAACGTGTCCCCTTGGTTCAGCCAAATCATCCACAGAAGCCCGCGGTTAAGGCTAGTCAAACGGTGGTCAACACAAGGAGTTAAGCGGTGGCATGACTTTGTTTTCAGCACGAGGAGGATTGCGTGACAAGGTCTTGAATTTTAGGAGGTGTGCTAACACCTAGGGACTGCTCATGGATCAAATCCAACAAACCACCTCCCTGGATTTACTTCCCACGGCTACCATGCTGTTAAAATTCTGATTATGGTCTTTTACGTGTTTGGCTACCAGCGCAGACCGTGTTAGTTAGTTATGTATTTTCTGCTATAAATAACGCATATTCATATGCGTATAGGCTAGTAGTTGCTATGGTGTAATCTTGACTGTTGTACGAGCCTTTGAGCCGAGACTTAGTTTCTATTTCATGACTGCATTGCAATATATGAGAAGACACTGATTTTGCGTTCAAATTCATGATTGGTTCTGATTGACGAGGGTGCAGAGGGCCCCTGTACACCAAGGTCCTGTAGTTGATGTATAGCTTTATGTTTTTCTTCATTTTATGCTCTTGATACCATAGATATTTGTTGTATATATTAACTTGCTCATGGTATTTATGTTATTTGTTGTCCATAAGTTTCTTTTATGCTTTTAATTGATTATCAACTGATCAGTGTTTGCATTTCAGGTTCTAATAGGAAGCCCGGGCAGTGCATATAGTTTTTGATGACTAATGACATGATGGAATTATCTTGTCCTACTGCTGATTTGTTTTATTGGTTCTAATTCTAGCACTGCTTATTTCTCTAGTTTTGCTTTGTTCATTTACTTTTCTGCAAGTTAGTGATTAGACTATTCATATCATTCTTCAGTTACCTCCTATAGCCATAGCGAGTCGAATGGTGAGGGATTGTAGGGTGAATGTGTAGTTTAATCTTAGTTTTATTTTATGCAACTTAGATATCAGATCATTCAATTTGTGTATGATTACCTCCTATAGCCAGAGCGAGTCAAATGGTGAGGGGTTAAAAATGAGTTAATGTGATATGATTAGTTTACGTTGCTTACAGTCTTTAAATTTCTTTGAGTTCAGTCTTTTCTTTTCTTTATACAGCAGCAAGGATACTGGGTTCCATAGTCACTAGTTCACTATTTTGTTAATTAGAACCTAGGCACATCTTGATTTCATCATTGTAAATTTTGAACACCTTTGAAACACTTTGAAGTTTGGAAATTATTCATTGAATACATTTGTCCATACTTGATTACTAGAATCACCATCTCACACACCATCTCACATTAGGGAATCAACAAGAAGATAAATCCAAAAAAAAACCAAAAACTAAAAATGACAAAGAAATAAGAAAATGGTTATCTTGCATAGATAGTGCACTTCACTTCAATAGTTTACGACCCCTGGATTGACAATTTATAAAGCAATTTAGAACACACTAAATTGGCCAAACATTGATGTTACAAAAATGGATGAGGAAGCAACATTTGATGTCTGAACCATAGTGGTGGACATGGATTGGGAGATAAAATAAAATCTCATCATGGTTAACAATCCCAATGAATATTGCTGCAAGAAATCCGTTGGTAAGTCCAAAGAATCAGGTAAAGTATTTTGTGTCGAAGTTTGAAGAGGATCCATATGATAAAAATGAAGTCCACTCCAATGAAAAGGAGTAGACGAACAAGTCTCTTCTTGCAGGATCTCTTCAATACTCACAAGTTCGTATGGAAGAGATTCATCATCGAGTCCAAACTATATAGTTGGAGGTTCTGTCTAAGAAAAAGGAAGAGAAAGGGAAGGACCTGAAGCAACAAATGAAGATGGTTGAGGTTCCTCAGGTTTGAAAACCTAAGAAAGTAAAGTATCTGACTCAGGAAATTCAGGCTCAATGACCTCAGGCAATAAGGTTTTAGGGGCTTCGGTTTCGATGGTCTCAGATCCACTAGCAAGAGTAGAGGTGATCTCGGGCTCAGTACTCAATGGGAAAGATGATTTTGGTTGATCAAATTCACGAGTAGGACCAGAAGTAGTTCCTGAATTTCCTTATTCAGTAGTTTTTGTCTTCTTATGCTTCTAACGATGGATAGGAGTATCCTCCAGTGGAAGAGGAGGCTTATTTTCCATTCTACATGAATGATGGAGTGGGGGATTTTGTTCTTCCACGTTAGATAACAAATTTTAAAAATGAACACAAAAATAAATCAAAGATGAGGTTAATCTAGGCATAGAGGATTACCATGCAACCGTGAACTACAATATACACCTTGGTGAACCAAGGACTTAATGTATGTGTAGGAAATATCCCTAAATGTTGTGTTTAGTGTATCATGGGATACAAGGAGGTTGACTCGGTTACCTATGGCAAGGATGGAAACCTATAGGGGACTTCCAAAATATACTCGACGGTATTTGGAAGTGCAATCCATAGTAGTGTTGTCTAATGCATGACCATTCAGTGAGAGTGTTCCCATATACTTAATGTGTGTGGAGCTTCATCCAGTATACCCAAAGGTACATGGAGAGCGATCCTATACACTCATGTACATTGAATGATATTTTACCCTGGAGATACAATGCTGGAAAACAACAATAACTCCTACGTTTAATGACATCAGGACATGTCTCTAGCCTAGACCTCTAAATGTTTGCGTTAATGTTACAAATTCTCCTTAGGTTGATTCAATAAGTTTCACTATTTATATTCAATTAAGTTTAACTTTTGGGGCTCACAACAAATGTCACCGAATATCCTAAATTTCAAACTAGCATGAGGAAATGGAATCTTTCTCATTCAATGAAAATATATTTAATGAAGGGAAGAGACAAAGAGTATGCATCAAACAATATGTAGCAAACAATATGCAAAATGCAATTCCCTTTTTCAATGCAACTGTTCCAATTTCAATGCACACACAAAACACTAAATGCCAATGCAAAGATTTTCCTTTTCAAGTCACTTAATTTTGACAAATGAAGAAAACTAAGATGTAGAGTCTAATCATTGATTCAAACAAGCGTTTTAGAATGCTGACTAAAACACCAATTCATCTAAGCACTCAATGATAAAAAAAAATCATTTTGCAAACAACCTAATGATAAGAAAAAACGAAAAATATTCAAACAAATCATTACCAAAGGAATTAAAAAAAACCAAACCAAATGGAGGCTTTAGAGGGACCATAAGACACTCAGAAACTCAAGGAAGAGCAGCTGAAATCAAGGTTGGATCATAGAGAAAATCAAGGAAAAGGAAAACTTGTGCATGAACAAGGGCCAATGCAGGTGCAAAGAAGGCACTAGTGCCATGCAACGTGGGCACAGAGGAGGCACAATGGAAGTGCAACGCTCTGTTAGAAAACCATAGGGTGTGTTGGTATAGGGTTGTAAAGTTTCAGAACAAGGATTACAAATGAGAACCAATGAAAGGTCTTCCTAGGTCTGTTCTTGTCTGGATAAGAGAGTAAAGGTCCAGAAAATAGGTAAGACAAAAAAATGGACAAAGAAACTACCAAGGGAATACACCATTCCCTAGTGGAGTCTCCAATTTCTTATGCATAATCTACAACTATAGATAAAAGTATCTTCCCTAGGCCTCATAGACTAACCTAGAACAATATAAAGACAAAGGGACTAATTTTTTCCTTAAAATAAATAGATAATAAGATGAAGCCTTCCTGGAATCAGTCATATGCTTCTCTCTTTCTTTGGATTGAATGCTCCAATCCTAGCTCCAATCACTATTATTAGAACCTGCACAGTCAGATAACACAAGCCAATGATCCATGAAATCTATGTAGCATCATCTAATAACTTTATTCAATAAATCAACATGATATTGAAACATATGAAGCCATAACATCATATATAGGGAAATGAATAACTCTTTGCATTAATAGAAATGGAGTGAGTTACAACCAAAAATGGGTGTTGATCCTATAAAAGAGTTCCTCCAAGTTGACTTGTCCTTTCCTTATCACAAAGTGCATCTCTAGTCACCCTAATGCATGGAAATATATCTCTCACATTAGTGGCATAAGGGTAGAATAACTCTCCAAAATTCAATCCCCTTCCTATGGATGGTAGTTAATATATAGGTGGAGGAGGTAGTTCATGAATTCTTATCCTTTTACCAATTAGGCCCTGAGATCCACTCTTGATGGGAGGATGAGATCAAGGGATAAGGGATGAAAAATCCAAGGTAGGATAGGATAGGATTCAAGATGTTTATCTGAGGTAAATGGTTGCAACAGATCCTGGAAGCTTCTGGAAGAAGAGTCTTTGGTATTCTCTCTCTTTTTACCAAATTTATAGAACCAACACAGGTGCATAGTGCAACAACTTGTAGTTTATTAACATAGTCCATAACGCAGCAACCTGGTAGTCAACGTTGTCCAATAGGAGGCCAAGGAGCGTTGGTCCTTAAAATGACTGAAACAAGGTGCTTTGAGGGATAAAATCATGGATTATAATGAGTCATTCTTAGGGATTTGTGCTCGAATGATGAGAAGGAGGTCAAAGGATGTTGATTGATCCAGTTGAAGTCCTATCGACTAGATATGACAAAATGGCCTATAATAGTGTGCATGTGTGATTTAACATATTGGGATTTGAATGCATGGCTAATGCATTAGATTATTGGTCATGTTTTGTCATTGTAATAGAGATTTTCCTCAATTGATAGTGATGTATAGCCTTGCCTATGCCATGTTCCGGATAGCCATGATGTAGTGGGTTCCCTATTTGGTTGAGCTTTGAATGTCAATATATTTTGGATTTGGTTGAGGTGGTCTCAGGAAAATCTAAGGTTTGAGGGTGGAGATGGTTTTTTCCGGGAAGCTCTTGAGAGGTGGGTGGAGGTAGGAAAATTCGTCTGGGTATGGTGAAGAAATTCTGAGGCGTCCAAGCTTGTATTTTTTTTGATGATTTCTAGACCTAGTATTAGGTGAAATCACTATGGCTTGAGGGTGGAGGTGGTCTAACCATTGGATTCTGTTGATGGTGCTGGACCCACCAACATTCATGGGCCTCCCCAGTATGAATTCCTAATAAGACCTCACACTGTTTGGTGTAGGAGTCCCATTCAGTATAATGGCTCAATTACCAAATTCTTAAAGGTTTGCCTCAACTCTAGTTGTCAGCAGGAGAGAGTAATGCAATGGTATCTTCAAACAACAAGGTGAGTGTGCCTAGTAAGTATGTAACACAACTGTGTCTAAGTTCTCTTACTGCAAAAAGGGGGGGAAAGTGAGCCTCTAAGTGAGAGGTAATAGTACCACCCAGGAAGAGACACACATGAACCAAGAAAGTCTGTCCAACATCCAGTGGAATAGTCGACAATAAATGTGACAGTCGTTACAACCAATGAACACAGAAATATATTTCTACCATCCAGCAGAGTAGTCCACAATGAATGTGACAGTAGTTATAATTGATTAGTAAGGAAAGGTTTGTCTAGTATCCTGCGAAATATGTTAAAAATAGCAACAAGAAATGATAAAAATAGAATCCAGTATATCCCAATTTTAATTTGTCCTTGAATTAAAATTAAGAATTAAAATTCAAATTTAGTCACACGAGCTACTTGAAAAATAATTAATTAATTCATATTGAGTTAATTAGTTAAAGAAATTCAAGCTAGAAGTATTTGTGAAGTCATGCAATAGTTATCCCTTAAATTAGGGAGATGATCCCTTAATTAAGGAGATAAGGATGAGTTATATTTCAGTTGTAATTAGTTAGCTCAATTTAATGAGTTAAGTCCAGTTAAATTAGTTCCAAACTGTTTGGGGAACTAATTGTGAGTTCAGACAGTTAATGCAATAATGCATCCAACTAATGTACTCCAGATAATTGAAGATTCTCTCATCAGTAACTCATGCATGGTTATTCAGAGAAAGACCCAGTTGAGATTAAATACAGGGACAAATTACTATCAGTTGCATGAGTTTTCCTATAAAGGAAACTCATCCATGCAGAAGTAATAAGGTTCCTTGAGCATTGTGCAGTTTTACAGGGTTCGAGATCAGTGTGAATGATCAGTGTTACACTTGGTAACAGTAGGATCACCGAGGAGAAACAATGCAAGGAAATAGGAGGGTTGGAGGGCAGAGGAGAAGGTCAGTGAGAAGCCTTTTTTGCCTGTGAGCATCCAGGAAGATTGTATTGAGAGCTGGATAGCTGTGAGAGCTAAGGCTTTGTGTAATTCTAAGATATTTCCACCTTGTATGATAATACAGATAGTGGGGTTTTTATCTAGGCCTTTCCCAGAGTATTCTTCTGTGTTTCATGTGCATTTATTCTTCTTCTAGTTATATGTGTTCCACTTGATCTTGCTCAAATCTATTAAGCCTCCGCAAGTTTGATTGTAGAAGTAGATTAAAGTATTTTGCTTTAGTTATATTGCATTATCAAGTTAATATACAGTCAGAATTTCTACATAATAGTCCACAAGGATGAGATAGAAGTGATAACCATTACAACATATTCCCAACAAGATAAGTGTTGACAATAGCTACAAGAAATGTTAAAAATAGAATCCATAATATTCCAATTTTAATTTTTCCTTGAATTAAAATTGTGAATTAAATTCAAATTTAGTCTCACTAGCTGCTTGAAAATTAATTAATTAATTCATCTTGAGTTAATTAGTTAGAGAAATTCAAGTTAGAAGTCTTTGTGAAGTCATGCAACAATTATCCCTTAAATTAAGGAGATTATCCATTAATTAAGGAGATAAGATTGAGTTGTATTTGAGTTGTAATTAGTTAGCTCAGTTTACTAAGTTAAGTCCAGTTAAATTAGTTCCAAACTATTTGAGGAACTAATTGTGAGTTCAGTCAATTAATGCATGCTTGCATCCAACTAGTGTACTCCAGATAACTGAATATTCTCTCATCTATAACTCATGCATGTCTATTCAGAGAAAGACCCAGTTGAGCTAAATTTCAAGGACATGTTACTATCAATTACATGAGTTTTCCTATAAAGGAAACTCATCCATGCAGAAGGAATAAGGTTCCTTGAGGATTGCGGCGTTTTACAGGGTGTGAGATCAGTGCGAGTGATCAATGTTACACTTGGTAACAACAGGATCACCCAGGAGAAACAACGCAAGGAAATAGGAGGCTTGGAGGGCCGAGGAGAAGGTTTATGAGAAGCCTTGTTTGTCTGTGAGCATCCAGGAGGATTGTACTAAGAGTTGGCTAGTTGTGAGAGCTAAAGGCTTTGTGTAATCTTGATGTATTTCCACTTTGTATGATAATAGAGATAGTGGGGTTTTTAGATGAGGCTTTCCACAGAGTATTCTTTTGTGTTTAATGTGCATTGATTCTTCTTCTGGTTATATGTGTTCTGCTTGATCTTGCTCAAATCTATTAATCTTCCATAAGTTTTATTGTAGAAGTAGATTAAAGTATTTTGGTTTAGTTATATTGCATTATCAGGTTAATATATAGTTGAAATTTCTACAATAAGCATTAAAACAACCAAAATAGTTCAATTATCTTAGTACATGTGAAAACAAACATGAAATATAAATTGTCACAAAATAGTTTTATAAACATACACAAATCATGCATGGAAACGTGCTGGCCTAAAAAGGCTTCTGTAATTAAGAAAAAGTTCTAAGGCACATATTTACATTGTACGTCACTAACCCCAGTAGTGGGACATTGGCGCCACTCTTTTCTCCTCAAAGAAATGAATGAAATTCTTTATGCTTTACAGGAAGAGCCAAGGTGAAAATTCCTCTTCTCATACAATGAGCGGGTATATATAACCAAGGGGTGATGCTTAACCCTTGTGACTCTTTGATTACCCTCATGACTGTTCAACTTCCTATGAATTTTCAACTGACATGACTCTTCATATTCATGTGTGTCCATTGTAATTCCACTTTACACTACATTTGATTTACAATATACATGGCTCATAATAGTGACATGGCCTTTGAAAACTCATGACAAAACTTGACATGACACTGCTGACATGGACTGGCTTGCCGAGGTGGCAGTGTCAAGCCATTGTTGCTGTTGAGTGATATATGTGTTCTTGGATGTGCTTTATCTTCTCCTCTGCATAGCTTGATGATGCAGGGCCTTCAATGATCTTTGGTCTTGAAAGTTGGTTTCATACATGTGCCCCTTTTTCTTTCTCTTGATAGGTTTCTTTGTCCATCCATCTGTAAGTGAGTGTTCAAGCATGTTCCCTCCTTATTCTCCTTCTTCATCATCTCCCCATGATCTAACAATGTAATTGTTCTTGCAATTCACTCATGACGGGATGACATCAACCCAAAATATCCCCAGTCTATTATGATGCATTTTTATCCATAGACTGAGCCCAGGATAGGTGACAGGTTGGGAAAGAGGGTCTAGTAACTGTACATTACGTAGTTCTAGGTGACAAGGAGAAAGGTTGGTCACTGAGACTGTGCATAGTGCCACTCAGGTTTGAGTGAGGAACTTATGAGCATAGTCCTCACTGAGGGGAAGAATTAAGCAGGGGCCACTGAGAGACAGGATTGCGTAGTTGAGACAATCAGTGGTGAATGTGGGATGGGACCCTGGGTCACAGATCTGCGTAGTTTTCAGAGACTAGGAAGTCTGGGCAATAGAGATACCTGAAGGACATATCTGCGCAGTTCTTTAGGTCAATGAGCTCTGGATGAGGGAGGACACTTGGCACACCTATGCGCAGTTCTGGGAGGAAAGGTAGGCTAGGCTCTCTATGCATTGTTGGGTTCCAGTAGGCAAGAGGAGAAACTTGAGGATTAATATTGCGAGTGTGTAGTTCAAGTCAGGCTGGGAGGAGTTACTGTACAATTATGGGGATGAAGGGAGGTTGCTCAGATCTGGAATTGTGTAGTGTAACTGCCTTGGGGGGTAGTGACTACACACTGCATAGTTCTAGGCAACAAGGTTTCATCACTAAGGGTTGATACTATGTAGTGCGCATTTTAGTCGAGGTCTGGTGAACTGAGTTGCTCGGTTGACAATTTTTTTGGAGAAATTGCTAAGTACGGGAGGAAGGTGAACTTGTGTGGAACTTGAACTTTGTGATCACACACTTAACATACTTCAATGACATGCCAACATAGACCACCAGAATAACAAGACAAAGCACTACCCTCTATGAGACTATCTTATAACAAGAAGTGACAAGTGCGACACTTGGGTTAGACTTTAGGACGACCATGATGACACTTGTGTGATAGTGCTTAACACTTTTTGTATGAGTGTGATGGGTGTTTACATAGTTAGGACAACTTGAATACATAAAGACCAACCTTTCAATCCACTAGAAAAGGTTCGCAAGCATGGTAAAATAATCAAACACACCAAAAGATGACAGTTGATCAAAAAAGCAAAAAGGGGTTAAAAGACTCTAAGAAAGCTCATAAAATGAGCTCAAATGTTTGTAACAATAAATGTAAAGGCCAAGGAAGGCTCTGAAATTTGAGTGTAAGCCAAAATTTTGGAGGGTGTTGCAGCCACTACAACACTTGTGGACACACTAGTTGAATTCTAGCTTCTCTGTCTTGGTTCATATTTTAGTGCAGGGCCTTTGTCCTTCAGGAAGTATTGATTTATTGTGGAAATTTCTTTGGCTTCCCCACTTACCCCATGGAGAGACATGGACCCCTTGGTACCTTCTCAGTTGAACACAACATAAGATTCAGCTAGATCACAGTGTTTAGACTTGGGAAGGGTATTTCAGCCCATGAGATTAAGATTTTCATAGTACAATTTTTTCATCTCTTGTGTTGCTCCTCTATCAACAGGCCTAGAAAGTACCCCAACGGAGTCACGCAGGAACATGAGCATTGCTCCACTACCAGTGAGCCTAGACAATATGCGGGTGGAGTTTCCTTCACCTCTTTGTACAAGAAGCCTTTCTCTTCTTTCACCTTTATTTATTTATTTAAAAACAACAGTGCATCAAAAATTGTTTATTTTGGGGCAAGAGAGGGATCCTGACTTATTGAGAGTAGAAGAGGTTGTTCCTTCAAAGATGGACACAGGATTTCCCAAGGGCTACGGTGTAACAAGTCTATTTGAATTTCAGCCATGCACACTTGGAAGCCAAAATATAGTAAGGCACATGACTTATTTACATAAGCAAAACAACAGAAAACCAAAGAAAACGTAACAACAAACAACAAAATCCTATGTACATAGCGCGGGGCGTAGCCCTAGATCTTCATTGAAAATATTGTTTTAATTCTTGTCCATTGATAGGGAGAGAGTCAATATTCCCGTCAAGTGATTGAAGACGATACGTGTATTGGCCAAGCTTCTCGTGGATTGTGTAAGGACCAATCCACATGGATTGAAAGTTAGTGTGCTTGCCTTTGTCCTCGTGGGCTTTGTCCCACTTTAAGACTAAGTCACCCACACTAAAGCTAGTCTTCCCTGTAGAATTTATGTTAAACCATCTCTTGATATGACTCTGATGGAGTAAAAAATTTTCTTTTTCTTTCAGCCTTTCTTCCTTTAGCTTGTGAAAAGTGTCCATCCTACGCTGAACTAAGAGACATGGCTTGCCCTAGGATTCTTGGGACAACTAAAGAGCAGGAAAGTAGATGTTCAGTGGGATGATGGCTTCCTTTCCATACATCAGGAAGTAAGTGGAGGTATTCAGAGAAGGCTTAGGCGTGACTCAGTCAACCCATAAGGCATTCACCAAAGGGTAGTGCTAGTTTCGTTGCTAAGATAATATGGTCTTTTTGATGATACAGATGAGGTTCTTATTCGTGGATTCGAAAATACCATTCCCATGTGGATAATAGTTAGTAGAATTTTTGAAGACAATACCATTTTCCAATGCAAAATCATAAAGCTTTAAAGAAGAAAAGTACGTTTCATTGTAAAAACAAGTGACGTAGGAACATCGAACTTGGAGATGGTATCCTGTTGCAGAAAGTTGATGACTTCCTGATCATTCACTTGTTTTAGCAGAACTGCCTCCATCCACCATATGAAATAATCAGTAGTGGTCAAAATATCCAATGATATCCAACCCCACTGTTGGAACGATTCTTCCACTGCAACAGGGTTGTTGACTTCTGATTTCGGTCGGCATACCTTTGACAGACCGGAAACTTGCAGGCATAGGAATGAGCATCCTTGAATAATGTAGGCCAATAGTATTCAACCCACATGACATTGTGTACTATAGTGTTTTTTTTGAAGTGTGCCCTGACTAGTCCATCGTGGAGATCACGTAAAAAATTGTCTGAATCATGTGCCTCCAAACACCTGAGAAATATCGCGTTGTGCTGCTTTCTGAAAAGAACCCCATGCCCTAGTTGATATGGTAATGCTTTGAATTGGATTACCCTCTTCTACCACATAGAGAAATGAGAGGGCACGATGCCATGATCAAGGTACCATTTCACATCTACGCACCAAGAGTTTTCGTCTAAAGCAGAAGAGGCTCGCTCAATGTTGTACCATTTTCAATTTCTTGCTCGCAACCTCTGAGTTGTTCTTCTTCCTCTTGTGCGTTGACTGCTTCTGTTGCTAACTTTCAAATACCATGACCCTTGATGGTGTGAATTAGTCATGATTTCAAGATCGTATTCCTGTAGTCTGGTCATCCAGGTTGCCCTTCTCTCACCTAGCTCTTACTGAACAAGCAATGATCTGACTGTTGGGTGTGAACCAAAGATAATACAATTATTTTTGAACAAGTAGGATCTGAAGTGCTTCACTGCCTTGTATATTGCATAAGCTTTCTTGTCCACAGTAGGGTAGTTGATTTCTGGTCCTTGTAGGCTCATGCTCATGAAGGAGATAGGTCGGTCGTTGTTCAACTCATCCTTCTGAATGAGCACAACTGCAAGAGAAGTGTCGAAAGCAAAAGTGTAGAGCAAGAAGTCCTTGCTAAAATCTAGATTGTACAACACTGGTGCTTCTGTTATTGCTTGCTTAAAATGGGAAAACACGTCCTTTTCCATTTTATCCCATTTATATAGTAAATCATTCTTGATCATCTCCTGTATGGGTTTGACAACCTGAGCATAAGTCGAAGATGAACTTTCTGAGGAATTTGATCTTCCCCGGGAAAGACTACGTAGCCTTCTTGTTCACTAGATGGGAAATCTACGTGATGGTTTGAACCCAGTCTGGATCTACCTTATCCCACTTTTAGAAATAATATGTCCACGAAGGTTACCCTCAGAAACTATGAAGATAATCTTCTTGGGATTCAAGGATATCCTGTATTTTCAGCATCGCTCAAAAAATTTCTTAAGGTGGCGCAGGTGGTCTGGCCATTGTTTGGAAAACACTATTACATCATCGAGGTAGACCACTACACTCTATCCAATAATCCCACGGAAGGCAATGTCCATTTCATGTTGAAACATTGCACTGACATTGCCGAGTCCAAATGACATTCAGTGAAATGCAAATGTGCCCCACTTAGTACAGAATGTAGTCTTTATCATATCAAGCTCTACTACCAAAACCTCCTTGTAGCCCAAGAAACCATCTAACAAAGAAAAAATTTCTATCCTAGATAATATTTGCAATATCTTCTCCATGGATGGTACTAAATAATTATCCTTGTCTGAGGCGTGGTTAATATTGTGGAAATATACACACAGGAAGATCTCCCATGTCAAATTTCACACATTGTAAATGATCTAAGTATCCATCAACTTCCTCAATTCCTTTTGTATGAGGGCCTCAAGTGTTGGATGAAATTTGCTTAATTTATGCTGAAAAGGCTTACCCTTGTTACAAATCCATTTGGGCACATCAATCCCATCATCCAGATCAGTGTTTTAGGGCTCATCAAACACTAATTTCAGTTGCTACATGCCCTAAACGAGTCACCCCTTCGAATGCCTCCTTCTCAGACAGTTTCATGACTTGAAGACATCCAGAAATGGCCTCTAGAGGGACCAACGCAGGTAGGCACATGTAAGGGTGTGTTGCAGAGCAGTTAAGTCCATGCCAGGGTAGTCTGCAGAGCACTTAGACTTCCTTTCACCTGCATTGGGCAAGATTGAGCGAAATTCACATAGGGTTTGGGGAATATTCTTATCTTTTGGAGTCATGTAGAAATTTCCCTCACTTATCAACTCCTATGAGCTCAAAAATGGATGAGGAATGAGTTAAGGTGCATCCTATCCTCTCATCCCTTCCTCCATGGAACTAATTCTAAGTATGGAAGGCCATTCAGTGCCACCATTTATGACAAAATCTCTTTCATCTTCCTATAAATTGACCACTCATCTAAGTGATCAGGGGCTGGATTATGTTGAATTGTAAGGAGATAATGCTACTATGAGATTTGGCTTTGAAGCAAGTATTGAAATGCTACAAGTTTGTCATGCTTTTGATGTGATGTGGATGGGATCCAAGCTGGAGGAATTGCTTTGGATCAGACACAAATGGTTGTAATTCCTTCTTCTATTCAATAAAGTGTTTGAATCTTTCTCCCATATGTTTGTATTTTTTTATAATGCTTATATGTGTGAAATATATCTGATTCCATTCACTTATATTCAATAGATCTTTTGCTTTGATCGATTCTTTGTTTTCTGTTGTGTTTACAGATATTTCTCAAGCGTATTAAGTATGGGGAGCGATGGGATCGATACAAAGGAGATGGGAGGAAAGCAGAACTACAAGTAGGTCTTCTCATATTCTCATCTTATCTATTTCTTATAATAAAAGACAAAAACACTTTAAACTGTTGTTCTAGATATGGCTACTTATCTAGGGAATTAGTATTTATCAGTAGATACCAAATTCACCAAAACAAATTGGTGACTCTGCTAGGGAAGGTCACCTTTCCTAGTAGCTTATCCACCTCCTAGGACATCCTTGCAAACCCTACTTGTGTTCATTGATTGTATTTCAGGCCTTTTGCATTGAATTTTGGTAATAAATTGAGGTTAGATTACTCTTGAGTGGCCTCTCAGGAATCAACGCAAGTTTGGTTAGGGGACAGTGCTCTGCGACGCAGTTAGGCCCTCTCTGACCTACGCTGATCCACCTTAGGGAAAATTTTCACCTTTGGAATGTGTTTTTGCCAACTTTTCCTTGTTTGTTTGTTTGTTGATTGATCAATGAATGTTATGTCTCAGAGAACAAGTTTCTATCTCCTTGTCTAGCCCTAGTTTGACTTGATTTATTAATGTTTCTTAAATTTTTTCTTTATCATTATCAGTCTATAGTCAAAGTTATAATATAGTTGATTAATCTTTGTTTGAAAAAAAGTGTTGCAAAGTCTTCTTTTCCTTTGAAACAGAACTGTCGTCAAAGTCTTCGTTCTTATGAAAGATTGATTGATTGTATTTACATATTTCCTTTTGTTCATATTCACATTAAGGAAATCAAAAAGAAATACATGCATGTTGCATTGAAAATGTTTGTGTGTGCTCATAGGAATAGTGTAGGGAAATTGCATTAGATTGTGCTATTTTCTCTTGATCGAAAGAAATCTAATTTCTCTATCCCTAATAGCTAAGATTTTCATTGTTAAATTGAATGGAAAGAATGCTTATCATATTAGTTGCATTTTAGGAATTTCAAACATACATCATATGGTGAACCTTGAAAGGCAAATTCTAAAGAAGATCAACTTAAAATTTATCTGAATTTACCTAATGGAGCATTGTCACCTAACAAAAAACATTTAGTGGTTCTAGGCTAGAGACATGTCCCGACGTTGTAAAACATAGCAGGTGTCACTAACTTGTTTGCAATACATCCTGAGTGTGGTACCTCATTCCACGTACGTGAGTATATTGTAGCTTGTCCATGTACATTTGGGTATAGAGGGTGGTGTTATAGTACGTAAAGTATATGGGAATGCTCTCACTGTGTGGTTTTTCATTAGACATCACTAATATGGATTGGGCCTCCATGTACTTTCGGGTATATATGGGAGGACAACACTAGGTTGTTATCCATCCTCAGGTAACCGAGTTGGACACCTTGTACATTGTGATACACCGAGCACAACATTCGGGGAGATTGCCTGCCCGTACTTCTTGGTTCGCCAGGAGGTATTCTGTAGTTCACAGTTGCTTGGTAAACTTTTTGCCTAGATTATCCCTCTTTTGTTTTGTTATGTTAAATTGATTAAAATAAAATTAATTGAATGCGGATAATATCCTCCATGCTCACTCCTTAGTTGATCTTAAGTTGAAACATATGGCGACAAATCTAGAGTCCACTGATCAAGGAATTCCTTTTGATGGGAATCCTAGTCCTTTTCCTCCTTTCGGAAATATTGGTGCTCCTTATATGGCTACATTGCCCCTTCCGGGATTTACCATTGGCTCACCATAATGGTTGTTTTCAACCTCCTTGGTTCAAAATGTCGTGATTTCTCCGCAATCGAGTACTCCTCCAACTGGACAAAATCAACCTCTAGTTGATCCTAAAGTTGACCCTTTTCCTTCTTCCTTAGTTGTTTCTTCCTCCCATTCTTCCTCTTCGCCTGGTGAAAGTATCGGTACTAGTAACTAGGTGGCTAAGAAGAAGAAGAAAGGGAAGAACAAGAAGAAGAAGCAAATTCAGCAGAGGGGCAACCAAGCAACCATTGATTTGAATGTAATATCTAATGAAAAACTGTTCATCAAGCCTCACAAAGTTCGATATCCATGCAAACTTTGCGTGGGGGACCATCTTCTTCAAAATTATCCTGATATTCCTCAGATCTTAGAAGAATGGTATTCTCGTTCACATCATCCTATGTCATCAACTTCTGGAGATCATGTTGGTGACATACCATCAACTAGTGGTAGTAAAGTTCATGGAAAGAAGGGTAAAGTTAAGTTTCCCTATAGGTTATGTGAATGGAATCACCCCATTCACCTTTGTCCCTATCTAGATGAAGCCAAAAAAATGTTCGATAATCGTCTTGCTTCACTGCAACAACTTCCATCTGGTTACAGAAGACTCTCCCTTAATCCTTCACTAGTTGATGAATTGACTAACTCAAATCAACCATTGATCAAACCCACTCTCTCTGAAAGTGAATCCTATGAGTCTATACCTAACCCAAATCAACAGGTCAAGGAAACAGTTGACTCGATTTCACCTTCAGTTAATCGTATGTTTCCCGAAGAGAGTGAATATGATACCACTCAGGTTCTTTTCATTTCTTCAAATTCAAATGAGCTTGGAGACAATCCTTTTGTTCCATCAAGATAGGAGGAAAATCCTCCCATTCTCATAACTCAAGGGGTTAATTCTCCCGTTTCTATGGTACACCCTCCAAGTAGTGTGGTCACCTTTGATTGGAATATCCTGGAAAGATTTTGTCTTCCTTCTTATGTTCCTTTCTAGATCATAGTACAAGTTTGTAATATGATTGTATCTGGCACTATTATAGATGAAGGTGCATCTGTGAGTATCCTTTCCTCCACTGCCTGGCAAGCACTTGGTTCATCGCCACTTGTGCCTGTTACCTAGAATCTGTTGGCTTTTAACAAAGGAACCAATCAACCATTACGGATCCTTCCTCAGTTGCCTATTACTTTGGGAGGAAAAATCATTTATCTGAATGTGGTGGTAGTCCCAAGCCCTTTAGATTACAATTTACTTCTTGGGCACAACTATGTTTATGACATGGGAGCTATTGTTTCAACACTCTTTCAAGTGATTTGTTTCCCTAATGAAGGTAGAAATGTCACTGTTGACCAGCTTTCATTTCTCGGTCCAAATATGGCTTCCAATCAACCATCTTCCCTAAATGGTCCTTTTGTACCAATGGTATCATCCCTACCACGAGTTAATTATGTGGCCACTCGTTCCATGCCTACATCAACTGACGATCAATTTAGTGATGTTGTACATTATGTACTAGGGGCATTGGAACCAGGTCTCTCTATTGGATTCCTTGCTATGGATACCTTCCAGAGCATTGTTCTCCCATCTAATGAGAACCTCTTGGAAGTCATGACCTCTTATGAGTCATGATCAAGGAATATGAGGATAGTTCATTGTCTTGTGTCAACCTCGTTAAAAAATGAAATAAGGAATATGAGGATAGTTCTTTTACTATGTCAACCTCATTAAAAAATGAAACCAAGGATATGAGGATAGTTCCTTGTCTTGTGTCAACCTTGTTAAAAAATGAAACCAAGGGTATGAGCATAGTTCCTTGTCTTGTGTCAAGCTCGTTAAAAATTGAAACAAGGAGTATAAGGATAGTTCTTTTACTGTGTCAACCTCCTTAAAAAATGAAACAAGCCCATGAGGATAGTTCCTGGTCTTGTGTCAACCTCATTAAAAAATGAAACAAGGAGTATGAGGATATTTCCTAGTCTTCTGTCAACCTCGTTAAAAAATGAAACAAAGAATCTGAGCAGAGTTCCTTGTCTTGTGTCAAGCTCATTAAAAAATGAAACAAGGACCCAAGTTCCAAGTTGAGTCTTTGATTAGGTCTCCTAAAATCCCAGTCAAGTCTTTCACTTGATCTCGTAAAAGAACCTTCATTCCATCCTCCTAATAGCCAAAAGTAGTCTACTTAAGTGAATGTAATGAAGCTTGGGGGGAACGCACCTAATGGTAAAGTTAAGTTTCCCTGTAGGTTATGTGAAGGGAATCACCCCATTCACCTTTTACCCTATCTGGATGAAGCCAAAAAGGTGTTGGATAACCGTCCTGCTTCACCACAACAACTTCCATCTGGTTACAGGAGACTCTCCCATTCATCATGTTGGGGGCATGTAAACTAATCTCAAGCATATTTTTTTGTTTCAAGCTTGTGTAAACATGAAACTAAATCCAAGCATGGTTCCCCATGGTTCAAGCTTGTGTAAAAATGAACCCATTTCCATTTTTAGCCCTCGTGATTACCATTCTATCAGTCTTTTTGTCAGATAAGCCTTGGTTTTTTTCATCCCATCGCCACCATCCCTTCAGCTGATCATATGCTTTCACTTGGTTGTTTTACCCTTTTTGAGGAATAGTTGCAATGAGTGGTCTTATTAGTGAGCCTCTTCACATAAATCAACATGTTTTGAGAAGTTCCAACATCATCAGAACCAGTTGCTATCCTAGACACCACTCGTTCCTCAAATTGGAGTCCTCTTTAAGCTCTTTTCAGACTCTCTAAACATGAAAATATTGTCGAGCACTTGTCCTTTCCAGCTCGTTAATGGATTGGAAATGACATCTCCCTTGTATTATTTTACGCTTTTTCGAGCTTGAGAAATTAATTTACGAAAAAGAACTTGTGGAGTTTTATTTTTGTCCCTTTTCAAACTCTCTAAACATGAAAAGGACCGATTTATCTTTGTCATTAAACTCGCTAAAACATCAAATAGTGACAAACTTGTCCATCTAGACAAGATCGAGTTTCACCTTCACTAGACTTGTTAAAACATCAAATAGTGTGGGATTCACCCAAAGGGTAGAATTATACAAAAATCATATGTTATCCTCCTCAAGCTTGATAAAAATAAAGAGTTATTGGTCAACAATGACTGGGGAAAGTGGGAAAATGGGGAAAACCACTTTATGGTAGCAGGGCACTCTTGAACATGACAATTTCACTCCATCATAGTGACTATTTGGGTTGGGTTATTAGCTTGATGGTTATCATACCGTTGGTCTATCATACCATCCATCACTTTTTTTTGGGTCAATGCTACCAATTCATTTCAGTGTCGCTGATATGTTCAAGAGAAGTCATTAAGTTAAAATTCATCATTTGCAATACTCTTAAACCTTCATTTTCATCACTGCCATTCCTAAACCTTGTGTCGTCAGTCAAATTTTGTCTCCAAAATCATTACACTCATTTCGAGTCATTGATGTGGGATACATCAAGGCACTCCTGCGATGTGTCGCTTCTTGTCGACGTCAACATATTATCCAAGAAGTCGACTTAGAAACACCCTTTGAGTACCTTGAGGCTTGCATACATCAATGGAAAGTTTCTCGCTTCTGGCAATAGGTTACATCAATGAACTTCGACCAAAAGACTTTGTATGGTGTTTGACATCAAATCATCCATTCACACCATGCAGAATGTACTGCAGTACCTTGAGGATCACTATCATTATCGGTGATTTCTCTCGCATATGTTAACGATTGGCTGGTAATCAGATGGTGTCTTTCCATGTTCAACTTCACATCACATATTCAAATGGTTAGACTTGTACTTGAGTGAACTATTGAATGAAATAGAAGACCCCAGATCTAGTTTCATCCATCAAGGCTGCGATTTCAAGAGTACTAAATCATATGTACAATGGCTTTACATTGATAGTCATTCCGATCATGAGTCTATATCTGTAGACAACTATTTATGTACATGTAATGAAATTTTATAAGCTTAGCATGGGTATGCCTTCACTCAGCGATTCACGTAAAAATAAAAAAACATGATATATGTATTGTAATTGATGTAGGTCACCTTCCACTTCGATACCTCCTCATCACATCGTAAAGCATTTCATTCGACATTGGCATTTTTCCCACGTCATGCTTTAGGGGGCAGCTGTTACAGATCCATTTGGGCACATCAATCCCATCATTCATATCAGTGTTTTAGGGCTCATAAAACCCTAATTTCAGTTGCTACATGCCCTAAACAAGTCACCCATTTGAATGCCTCCTTCCCAGACAGTTTCATGACTTGAAGACATCGAGAAATGGCCTCTAGAGGGACCA
This sequence comes from Pinus taeda, assembly GCA_000404065.3. Classification (NCBI taxonomy): domain Eukaryota; kingdom Viridiplantae; phylum Streptophyta; class Pinopsida; order Pinales; family Pinaceae; genus Pinus; species Pinus taeda. The sequence continues at coordinate 59,897 of APFE030009400.1, forward strand.
GCGCAGGTAGGCCCATGTAAGGGTGTGCTGCAAAGCAGTTAAGTCCATGCCAGGGTGCTTTGCAGAGCACTTAGGCTTTCTTTCACCTGCGCTAGGCGAGATTGAGCAAAATTCACATAGAGTTTGGGGAATATTCTTATCTTTTGGAGTCATCTAGAAGGTTCCCTCACTTATAAACTCCTATGAGCTCGAAATTAGATGAGGAATGAGTTAAGGTGCATCCTATCCTCTCATCCCTTACTCCATGGAACTAATTTAAAGTATGGAAGGCCATTCAATGCCACCATTTATGACAAAACCTCTTTCATCTTCCTATAAATTGACCACTCATCTAAGTGATTAGGGGCTAGATTATGTTGAAGTGTAAGGATATAATGATGTTATGAGATTTGGCTTTGAAGCAAGTATTGTAATGCTACAAGTTTGTCATGCTTTTGATGTGATGTGGATGGGATCCAAGCTAGAGGAATGGCTTTGAATAAGACACAAATGATTGTAATTCCTTCTTCTATTCAATAAAGTGTTTGGACCTTTATCCCATATGTTTGTATTGTTTTATAATGCTTATATGTGTGAAATGTATCTGATTCCATTCACATATATTCAATATATTTTTTGCTTTGATAGATTCTTTTTTTTTGTTATGTTTACAGGTACTTCTCAAGCATATTAAGTACGAGAAGGATTGACGGGATCGATACAAAGGAGACAAGAGGAAAGCATAACTACAAGTAGGTGTTCTTATCTTCTCAACTTATATATTGCTTATAGGAAAAGACTAAAACACTTTAAACTGTTGTTCTAGATATGGCTACTTATCTAGGGAATTAGTATTTATCAGTAGATATCAAATTCTCCAAAACAATCCCCTTCCTTGATTGGTTTCACATGCTAGATTAGTCACATGTCATATCTCTTGATATCATCATACATCCACACAAATACCTCATGGTATTGCTTGAATAAGTAGAAGAAATCTTGTCTCTCTTGTGGTGTACAACGAGTACTGAAATTTACATACTTCAGATATTTTTCTATCCCCAAATTGAGCTTCTCATGTGACAATGTATAACTATGTGTTTTGGCATTCAAAAATCCTCAAAAATGGTTCTGTAGGTCATACAACGTTTCTAGTGATACCACACCCTTGGGGATGAGGTTTCCTTTGCTTGTACTAGTTGTTTCCTACAGAGTCTGCTCATGCTCGTCGTCATCAATTGTTGCATCTTTGAATACGCCAGCATTGGCCATAAAGTATAGTATCTGTTGGTCATCCTAAAAAACACGTAAATTGGTTACATTGTTTGGGACAGATGGTTTATACAAAATTTTAATAGTAAATCTGTCCCTTAATGGTAACATCCTAGTAGCTACATTTTCCAAGGCATCCAGGACTTCATTACGCATTTTTGGTACTAAAATGATATTGAAAGCATGTAAATGAGAAATAAGTTGCCATACCTCTTATTGGTAAGTCATAAAACGAGGTGACACACAATGTATAGTGTTATGTACCTAACACACCACGATTTTAGAGTCACCTAGCACTTTTAGGATAGCAACATTGAGGTTAACGGATTTTTGTAAGCCCAAGACAAGTGCTTCATACACTACATTGTTGTTCGTGCACTCGAATTCCAAGCGACTAGAGATCAAGTGTTTTATCTACAATGGATCTATTAAAATGCAACTAGATTGATAGCCCTCATGTCTTTTGGATCCACTGAAGTACATGGTTGACATATCATCTGTACAAGGACCACTTACCGCACTAGTACTAGTACTACTACTACTGGTGATGTTGCTTATTTTACAAAGTTCTTTATCGCCAATTGGACATGGAAGGAGGTCCAATCGTGTGTCTAGTGGCACCAGGGATGGCTCTACAAGATAGCACCCAAAATGTTTCTCTAGAAAATAATTTCTGAAAACAAGTTCCATGAAAGCCAACAACTCGTTATGTCCATTCAAGGGAGTAACATTGTGCTTCATCTATCTTTCTGATAGTAGCCAGATCTAATTGTTCCTACCCTTATAGAAAAGCCATAAGTGTGACCAATCAATGGAAAAGTATCCTTGCAGCTTGCTTGACTAGTCTCTTCTCACCAATACCCCACATGCTTCCAGGATGTCCACAATTACAATGTTGATGTATTGATGAACTTTTTCGTAAGAGGATAACCTGATGATCACATCCTTAAGTTCACCAATTGCTGGAACATAATTTTTTTCTAGTTGGATGATTGGTGAATCTATCTTATGACATTTAGCATTAATCCTCTTAGCCACAGAGAGTGGCATGGCGTTAATCGATGCACCGAAATCAACCAAGAAATTGTGTACATTAAAGTTAAATATTCCAAATGATAACAAGAATGGTGGGCAGAGTGATTGTGCCTCCAAGTGGAGTGCATTGAGCACAAATGAGAGAGTGTCAACAAACTTACTATATCCCTTGTTTGAAGAGGTAGCATCACCAGTAGAATTTTTCCCAAGTGCTCTTAGAAGACTGTCCCACTAGTTTGTGAATTTTGTAAGCTCAAACAAGGAGATGTTTGCACGAACCTTCTTCGTGTCTTCTAAAATGTTGTATTCTATTATGGGAATACTCACCGAGGTGTCCTGGGGTGGAGCTGAGTTTATGTTTTCTGGTGGAATGGTTTTGTTTTTACTGCTAGTGGAAACACTTTTCATTGGGACTATCTTCCTGGGCTTTCTCTGAGTGTTTTGTGTTGAGTTGCTTAGAGGAGTCATTTTTCTTAACAAAATTTCCATGAATTATTTTTTTGGCACCTCAATCATAGTGGTTGGCCCCTAACTTCACAATTTGTATGGGTTATCCTACTTCTGAGTTTGACCATCACTTGGAGGCTCTTTATTAGCAGTGTTTTTTTGGGCTGCAAGAGCATGCTGATACATGTTTACCACATGCCCAGTGCTAGGAGATTCATCAACTATAGCAGCTTCTTCTTCTTCATTGTTAGGCTCAGGTTGTTCATCAACCATGACTATGTCAATAAATTGCACAATAATACTATTCATTGCTTGGTTCCATTTTGAGCACATCTTTTCTGAATGATGTGCTGGAAATAATACTAAGAGGGGGGGTGAATCAGTATTATCAAGTCAATAATATTTCATTTCCATAATCAGATTCATATACACTATTTTAGTTAATGATACTTGCATGTATACGCAACTGTATTTAAGCAACTAGCGTATATCCTGCAAATTTATGATTCAGTTAATTCATCATATGTTGATCTTTAATCTGTGCATCAGAACCATATAAGCAATAACTAGGTGCAATAAAAAATAGAACAGACAATCACACACATGAACACAATATATAAGGTGGAAACCCAATGTGGGTGAAAACCACCTGCTGCAATCATCTCTATCTTCTTTAAATAAGAAACTTCTTTTTACAATTTTTGCACTGGTGCAGTCTTATACCAGTACGCAGGCTTCTACCTGCAAAAGGCTACAACCTTCTCTCGTTCTCCAGCTTCTCCTGGAAGGGAGCTACAACCCCCTAGCTCTTGTACTAGCTGATATGTCTTCTAGTATGTAGGTGCTAGCCTACAGAAGGCTACAACCTTCTCTTTTCTTCTAGGGACCACATTTCATAAATTTTCAGATTGGATCTATTATCACTTAAGAATTCTAATGCCAAAAATTTTCACATTAGTTTGATGGTAAAGGTTGGTGCTAGTCTAAGTTTGGTTTTTGTTTGCCTTACAGTCTGAGTCTTAGGAGTCTTGAGTCAACTATGCATTCTCATTCATCACCGGTCTCATAACCATGTGTCAATTTTGTTCAAAGGTTACTATGTGCCACAAAGCTCTTTAGGTAATTTCACAGTGCATAAATCCTTTTTAGCAGTTTCGCAGCGCAACATGTTTTAGGTGATTTCGTAGCGCATAATTCAAATTTTACATTGACTGCGCTACGAAATCAGAGATTCGTGCAATCCGTAGAAGATCTTTCCTAACTATCAAATCTTTCAAGTTCAGTTATGTTCGCATCATTCACTGTCAGCTTATACACTCCACATATCATTTCCAACCACTTATCTCCATCATTACAGCCGCTAGATACCTTGGTACGCTCGGATTGCAAGTTCTAAGAAAAGGCAGGTATTCACAGTCTTAATTATGATTGTATTCATTGCATGAGGAACACAACTGCAAGTTTTCAATTTGAACGCATTGTTATCAAGCGAGGTAGAGATTGAAGTTTGAGAAGCACTAGTATTTCAAACCTTCATTACGCTGAAGTCTCATGGAGGGATCTACAGAAAGAAAAGACCACAGACCAGGCAGATGCTTGAGAAACGAACCTGAAGGTGTAGACATTATCTTGAAAAATAAATAAGTTGAACATGCATTCAAGCAGGTTGGATGTTGGAATTTTTGTGAGAAAATCCAGGGAGGTCATGCACAAATCACGAAGGAATTTGCTTTGAATTTCACAGGGCTGAATTCGAAGGTTGGGATGCTTGAATTTCAAGTCTCACCAGAGGTAATATCCACAGTTAATGAGATTCCAAGGGGACAAGAAACTTGGTTTAATAATTTCAAATTTGATATGACCCCCTGCAAACAAATTCTTAAGTTGGAGTACATTGACTCAAATTTAAACAAGTCTGTGCCTAGAAATTATGTCAAGGACTCATATGCCAATTTGCTTACCTGTATACAAAGGTACCTTACCTGTGAAGGAAGATATAATAAGGTGTAATCATATCATTTCAAGCTTCTGCTACATTTTATAGGAAAGATATCCCTTGAGTTACCTTTTTACTTATTCTGTAGCTTAGGTAAGATGTGTGATAAGGCGCAACTAAGGAAAGAAGCCTGTGAGACCTCATTGTTTCACCATGGTTTAATTAAATTGATTGTTTTGCATGAACTCTAGAGAGTAGGTAGGGACTTGCCCACATTCATATTCATGTCTGGTTTCAAGAACGACACCAGTCTCAGTCCTCAAGCTGTAAAAGATCTTCCAATAACAACTGGTCATCGGGCAGAAATAAGATCCAGGAGGTTTACAAAGTTGAAGGCTAGGAAACAAGTAAGAGAATCCACCAAGCCACTGACTATCCAGGATACACCCCAGCAGTCCCTTAAAGAGAAATCTCAGGTCAAAGAAGGTGCACATGAGTCAAGCACAGGTGAAGGAGTTCAAAGAAGAAGGACTAGGAGCCAGATAGCTAAAGAAAAAGGTAAATCAGTGATTATTGAAGAAAGCCCTGCTTCAAAGGGAGACTTAAATGACTTACTGCAATCCATTGACATTGAAGAATCTCCCTTGGTTCAAGAAAATTTGAAAGAGTCAGGAAAAGACAAGGCTAAGAGAGTCAAAGCCTCGAAAAAACTCAAGTTTGATGATCAGGTTGATTAATTTGTATTTAAGCCAAGGAGACCCATAATGAGGAATTTTAAACACATATAGGAGGTACTACCAAGAGCAAATGAAACAGGGGAGGAAACATAGCCTCATGAAGGTAAAGATAAAAGCAAAGCAGTTACCCTTCAAGAAGAAGATAGTGTGGAAGAGTTGAAAAGGAGCTTGGAATTGGCAAACTTTGAAATTGCTAGACTAAATAAAGCCTCCAGGAAATTTGCAATCAAGGAGGCTTATTTTAACCAAATGCAAGCTCGGTGGGAGGACAAAACATTTCAAATACCCGAGGTGGTTGATTTTAATGTTCAATTCCGTAGCTGGACTGTCCCTGCAATAAAGGAAGCGCAATTCATCAGAAAGGTCAATACAAACCTAAGAATTGGGATCAGAGTCATGAAGAAACAAATTGAGGACTTAAAGATACAGTTAAGCCAGCAGAAAGAATCTCCTTAAAGAAGTCACACATCTAGTAAGGTTATGTTTCAAATTTTGATGGTTTTCCTTGTTACAATCTTTCTTGAAGAATCATACATTTTCACTCAGTTTTGAAAAGATTTGGAGCAATTGAAAAGGATGTTTAAATATCAAGAGGCTCAAAATAGCAAAATTTTGGGTTGAAACTATGTTTTTGGAATTACCCAGCAGTTTCGTAGCGCGCTACGAAACTGCTGAAGCTACATAATTTAAACCCAGTCAACAGATTTTGAGAGACAGAGGGAAAAATTTTGAGAAAGGAATATCTTCAAAGGATAATCTAAAGGTATCAACTTTCAAAAAGGTCAAGACAGGTGGAGGAAATATATATTCGAACCCAATTCTAAACTTTTTGTTATAAAGTGATCATATTTACTACAGTCCATGATATGTCAGACAGCTTGGAGGAGAGTTTGTCTTCAACACATGGAAAAGGTTGAAAACACATCAAGGACGTGGCATTCTGATATATTTTGCATAATCAAAGATGAAGGGTATGGTTCATTGGATTCGAATATCTTTGAGGAAAACCAAAGGCAAATAAATAGGGGCAGTTCCCTACTTTTCAGGCAAATGGAGAAGATGGGACATTGAGGACCAGTATGGAGCTTCAAACATCCACCACAGCCAAACTAAAAAAAAAGACCACTTGTCAAAGAACGAGAATGATTGTAATTGAGGCTATTATTAGCATGATATGGAGTTAGACTCCTATTTGACTTAGATCTCTAAAAATTCCAGTTAGCAGTTTGTTACTTTTAATAGGTAGTTAGAATTTGAATAGGTGTCATAAGAAGTAGAATTCGAGTTCCCCTCATGTTGGAGGAGGAATCTCAGCCTTGTAAAAGAACTCTATATATAGAAGAAAGAGCAATGTACCAGGGGTTGGAAATTTATTAAAAAAAGCTCTGATATTTGGCTTATGTAAAGACTCTGTTTTTTTTAGTAATACAGTACTGGCTTATGCTTCTCAAGAATCATAAAGAGTTCAATGTGATGAGTTTCTTTTGTTGTTTTCTTCATGTTATCTACAGTGTTATGAGTATGTGATTACTTAGAAATCGCTAGCAGTGCTCTAATTTCCTTCATATACTCGTAAACTGCCTTCTATGTGTTTGGTTCATATCTAAATGCCTTGACTTCTATGCAAAGCCAACCCTGCTGGTAATACTGAATCATATATAACTCCATAAGCCCAATGGATAATTGTTAGTTGTGTTTCCACCATTTTCATTTTTATTTGTTTCACAAGAGTTAGCCATCTTGATCATAATCAAAAACATTTAATCCTTTGAGAGAGCCCTCTCAGGTTGGGGAGGCTAAGCCTCAGCCTAAAGTAGGTTTGAAACAGTTACTTGAAATCTTCCTGGTCTACAGCCTTCCAGGGCTTGATTTTGAGATAACAGGATCCATCAATAACATCAATCAAACATCAAATATATCTACATCAATCAATATCGTTTGCACCAACCAAAACTAAATCAATCAATCACTTTTCAGAATGTTGTAACTAGAAATATAGTAACAGTAACCAGAACCCAAGCCAGAACCCAGAAAACTACAACAACAAACAGTTGTAGATAAAGCATATTTTATGAGGTATATGCCACTTCAATGTGTCGAACCTGCATGCATATGCACTTTTCTCAAGGCGAACCTGCGTACATATCTTCAAATCAAATTTAAGATGTATACACTATTTTGATATGTAGAACCAGCGTGTATATGCGCCTTTTCTAGAGTGAACCTACGTATAGATCTGTAAATTATGATTTAAACTTTACAACAATTCCAGGCATCAGTTATACCCAGATCATCATATTTACAGATTACAACATGCGCCATTTATTCAGATAAAAGATAAAAACCACACAAAGATACTTCACTTCAAGCCTTAAGATCTTGACCCATCATTAGATCTTATCCTTCATCAAGCACTAAGATTCATCCTTGATTCAGATCCAGCTATGCACCATAACCCAATAACCTGTATTCTAGATCTTTCTTTTCATCAGATATTCAATGCTTGAGTGACATTGCCTAATGATCTTCTCCTCCTTTTATAGTCTTAGGCCTTACTCAATACCATGGACAAAACCACTTAGAACCAATACCTTGGACCAAATATCTGGGGTGAACACTTCGAACAAGATACCTTGGACCAATACCATGGACCAAAACTAAGTTTTCCAACATGTATGCGCCTTTCCTTCCGTGAAAGTGCGTGTGTACGTTATATGCTCCTTTTGGTCTGCGAACCCATGTGTACATGTGGCTTGATTAATGGGGAACTTGCGTATACCTCTCTTTCTTCATTCTGTGAGTCAGAACTGTGATCTGTCATCTAAGTGATTTTCCATCAAGGACAACACCTATATCATAGTGCCAAATCTGTGTCATAATGCCAACAATCTCCCCCTTTGGACTTGATGGCAACCCCAAGTCACTCTCCCCCTTTGTCATCAAGGGCAAAGGGTTATGCTCCCTCTGAGTACATGCTGAATGTCTGATATGATGAAGTGTACTGATTGAGCTCCATGCTCGAGTCCATGCTCCCCCTGAATATAAGCAAGGTATGCAAAAAGATGTTCTAAAAGAAGAACATGACTCTATACATACATCATAAATGACCTTCCTATCACCAATGACTCATACATACATCCATCTCCCAAAAAAGTGGGGATATACCAAGTTTGACTCATCCACCCAACCAAGTGGGGACATACCAATTGTTTATACATGTCAAAACAAGAACATTACATCATCCATCCCATGCATAGTGGGGAAACAAAATAGGTCGTTTCATGACCTTGACATTAAAAGATATACATGACATAGAGGCCAAATATCTGAAACAAGACCATGATAGTCATCAGCAACTATCATCAGTAGCATTTGTCAATCACCATCCAGACCAGCAACCATGATCTCCCCCTGAATCAAAAACAACTGTGAATTTGTACCAAGATCTTATAAGATAATGCCAACAATGCATTATTAGAAGTATATGCTCCCCCTGAACCTATGTCAGATGATCACTGTCAGACCCATATCAGACTCCTTTCATCCTGAGTCTGGCCCACTGCTTTTCTTCAAGCCAACATATACGCGACTGTATCCACAAAAACTAGCATATGTACGCGAATACGCTTCATGAAAGTTGCGTATAACCACTTTTCTCTAAAACAGATAAATTTTAACAGCAGAATAATGCATAAACTACTCCCAGCTTCTGTCTGACATATTCAAATGTCTTTCTGGGCAGTGGTTTGGTGAATATATCAGCAACCTGTTCTTCGAAGGGATCATACTCCAATTTGACCTTTTGTTCAAGCACTTGTTCACGTAGAAAATTATATTTGATGGGAATGTGCTTGGTCTTGGAATGCATGACTGGATTCTTTGAAATACTGATGGCACTTGTATTATCACATAAAATGGAGATGGGTGGAGTACATGTGATCTTAATGTCTTGCAATGTTTGCATCATCCAAGGGATTTTTGTGCAGCAAGATGCAACAACCACATATTCTGCTTCAGCTGTAGATAATGCAATTGAACTTTGTTTCTTACTGAACCAAGACACTAATTTGGAACCCATATAGAATGCACCACCACTAGTTCTTTTTCTATCATCAATGCTTCCTGCCCAATCTACATTTGTATATGCATGAAGTGTAAGATCTGTATCTCTAGGATACCATAAACCAAAATTTTGTGTTCCTTGAAGATATTTGAAAATCCTTTTGATTGCCTGAAGGTGTGATTCCTTTGGATTTGCTTGGAATCTTCCAACTATTCCCATTGCATGCATGATGTCTGGTTGGGTACTTGTTAGATAAAGCATATTGCCATTCATGGATCTGTAGGTTGGTTGATGTACTGCTTCCGATTCATCATTTGAGCTGAGACTGCATCCTGTTACCATAGGGGTACATACTGGTTTAGAATCTTCCATGCCATATTTTTTTGAGATCTGCTTGAGATACTTGGCTTGTGACAAAAAAATACCAACTTTATTTTGTTGAACTTGTAGACCAAGAAAATATGTAAGCTCACAAAGCAGGGACATTTCAAATTATTGCTGCATTACCGAAGCAAAATTCCAACTCATGGCTTCTTCATTGCTACCAAAAATGATATCATCAACATACACAACAAGTATTAGCAATTTATTATTTTCAATATTTGTATATAGATTACTATCAGCTGATCCTTTTGAAAAACCATGTTGATGGAGGTATTTGTCAAGACGGTAATACTAGGCCCTTGGAGCTTATTTTAGAGCATAGAGAGCCTTTCTAATCTGCATACAAGTTTTTCATCATTTCCAAGGATGAATCCATCTGGTTCCTCAATATATACTTCTTCTTCTAAGTCTCCATTAAGAAAGGCAGATTTTACATCCATTTGGTATACTTTGAATTTCTGAAAACTAGAAAGAACAAGGAACATTCTTATGGCTTCAAGTCTAGCAATAGGGGCAAAAGTTTCTTCAAAATCTATGCCTTCTTGTTGAGCATACCCTTTACAAACCAGTATGGCCTTGTTTCTAATAACTTTTCCATTTTCATTCAGCTTGTTTTTGAATATCCAGTTGGTTCCTATGATATTCTTATCATGAGGTCTAGGAACTAATTCCCAAGTATTATTCTTTTCAATTTGCTCAAGTTCTTCATTCATGGCCTTGACCCAACATTCATCTTTGGATGCTTCATTTACATTTTGAGGTTCGATGGAGGAAAGTAATGCTAGATAGCTTGAAGCTTTAGTAATAGTTCTTCTTGTCTGCACACCTGCCTCTTTTTGTCGCAAAATTTGAGTCTCTGGATGATTTTTCTGAACATACCTGGATGGAGTCTTTTCTTCTACTGTTATCTATTCTTTTGGTGCATCATTGGTTTCTTCTTCAAAATTAGTCTGATTTGATGTGGAAGGATAATCCTCATCTTCTCCACAACTTCAGTTTTTATGTTATAGATCTAACCCAAGAATATTATAGTTCTGATATGAAAATAATAGATAATGCAAATAAACCCAGAATAATATGAATTGACTCTTTATTATCAAACCCTTAAGGTAGGGCAACACCATACATTCACTCCTCAAGGAAGGAGAATACTCCACAAGCCATATGCCTGTTCATACAAGAATACTTCTCTTCCTATCCCTCCATGTGGAGTCTCTAGCCTCTATATAGGCCTCATACATACAATACCATGCATCATTACCATGGTTTCCTCATACCATCAACTAATACCATGGGCCCCTTACATTATTATTAACTACTTGTGGTCCCTTACATGACATGGGTTAACCACCTTATTTATTACTATGGCCCATCCCATTATTACATTATTACCTTGGGTACCTCCCTTGGTACCCCATATAACCCCCTAGGTATATAACATTCCACCCCCTTAGCATGTTTCGTCCCGAAACATGGGAAGAACATAAATAATAAGATTCTACTCAAAAGAGTAGTCCACTGATACCATGCACGTGCATCTAGCCATCCAAGAGAAAGGTGAACCCTCGATCTCGCCGGTGCCTCGCTCGCTTGAGATGGAAGTTGACTGTGGTAGCTCTTCTGTGTTGATGTGTAGTAGGTGGATCTTCGCTTCTCCCTATCTATCTTGCGGGGGTTGTTGTCCTTGTGATTAACTGGTTGCCATCTTGATGGTTGTCTTGCGGGGTGATGTGGGTGATGATATGTTGAAGTTTTAACCCACGGTATCTTCTTCCTTAATTCACCCAGCTGTGGTGCCTGTCGTGGTGTCAATATGACTTCAACCACCGAATCCTCATTAGATGTGTCAACACTTGTTACCTTTTCGGCTTCAACCTCTGTTTGTGTTTGATTGTCAACCATCAATTTCTCATCATCTGATATGTCAGTCCCTGGAACATCTTCTGCATCAACCTTCGTGGACTCTACCTGTTTATTGATGGAAATATCCTGTAATGTAATTTTCTTCTTTTTATACCAAAGCTTTAGGAATTTCTTCTGCACATTAATATTTATAGTACCCATTGATTCCACGCACGGGTATCCCAAAACAACATCCATATTATCTGTCTCTGAAGTATAAAAATTACGATGCCACACATACTTATCCATAGAAATCTTCAAATCCTTATATACTTGAACATTCTCATCATCAACTTGTGTATTTTCAATGTTTTTTGTTGGAACTTGCAATTTTTTTGCCAAATTAACATTGATGAAATTATGCTTGCAACTAGGATTTATAGAAACAATGATCTTCTCTTTTTGAATCAATCCATGAACCTATAATAAGGATATACCCACATGTTTCTCCTTATATTGTTTTCTGGCATGAGACCATCTGTCTAAAAGTAATTTTTCAAATTCTTCATCTGAAAGTTTGGTCAACTGCTTGTGGTCAAGTGAATTCCACCACCATTTGGCAGCCCCATCTATTAAATTAAACCACACTTTATCCCTTCAATCTGTCCCAAATATACGCTTTAGTTCCTTTATGAGTTCTTCAATAGTCATACCATTATCATTCCCTGAAAAAAATGCCTTGCTAGAATCCATGAATGGTTTGGAAAAAAAAATTCACCTACTTGGTGAAAATTTGAAAATGTCACAGTTTCGTCAATATTGCTCAGAATCTCTATTATAACCTGTTTTTGGAAATGGAACAATCATTCTGCATCTACCCATGTGATAGAAATCCTGATTCAGACACTGGAATTTCAGATCTACGCTGCTACTCTCCCGCCGTCGCCCAAAATTTCTGAAAAAAAAGAGCTGATTTTAAATCAGCGATATCTCCCTCATCCGGACTCCGATTCGACTGATTGTTTTTTTTAAATTAGGTGTTTTTTCACAAAGATTCCCGATCTACAATTAGATCTTGCACCACGACGTCTAGATCTGCGCCGCAAACGCGCTGCCCTGAAAAAATTATCTGCAACCCCACTGATTTTTAAATCAGCGATATCTCCTTCATCCAGACTCTGATTTGACTGATTTTTTTTTTGAAATCGGCTATTTTTTCACAAAGAATACAGATCTGCAATCAAATTTTGTAGATTTTGAACCAAAACGTACAGATATGATCTACAAACTTGTCGCCCTTGAAATCCTGCAAAAAGTAAAAAAAAAATCTCCACTTTTGTGCCCAAGAAAGTGCTCTGATACCACTTGTTGTAGCTCTGATACCACTTGTTGTAGATCTAACCCAGAAATATTATAGATCTGATACCACTTGTTGTAGATCTAAACCAGAAATATTATGATAATAGAAATAACCCAAGAAATAAGATAGAAATAGATAGAAATACTTGTGGTCCCTTACATGACATGGGTTAACTACCTTATTTATTACTATGGCCCATCCCATTATTACATTATTACCTTGGGTACCGCCCTCGGTACCCCATATTACCCCCTCAGGTATATAACATAGTCTTTCCTTTGAAGTGACCCTTAGACCCAAAATTATTTCTCCTTTTGGCATGAGAGGAGAAAGCAGTGGGATTGCCTTTGCTTGAAGGCATTTCTTGCTCCACCATCCTTGTCTCTTCTTGAATGCATCTCGACATCAATTCTTCAAATCTTGGAATTCGATCATTGTTGAGAAGAGTGGTTCTAAATACATACCATTCATATGGGAGCCTTCAAAGGGTAGTGATAGTTAGTTACCTTCTAGGAATGATTTCTCCAATTGATAGGAGATCATTCTTGATCTCAGTGATCCTTAAGAAGTAGGATTGAATATCTTCAACCTTGCCCTTCTTAATATCCTTCAACTTATTTTTGAGGGACAAAACTTGATTTGCATCACTAACTTTAAACAAGCTTACCAGTCTATCGTAGATCTACTTTGAGGTGTTCAACTCAGAAATGTAGGCCACTAGACGCTTGTCAATTGAGTCTCAGATGATATTCTTCTCTCTGACTTCACCCCTAGTGTATTTGTTTCCTTGTAGCAGTCGATGAATTTGATGGAGGCTCTGTAATTCTACCACTCACATGGTCCAACACTTCCTGATCTTCCAATGTTAGATCAAGAGACATCTTCCATCCATGATAGTCAGACTTCTCACAGAGCTTGTCTTTGGCAGGGAAGTTTGATGAGGAGCCCATGAAGCCTTTTTACTTTTTCCAACTATCTTTTGGTGATTTATCTTACTCTTGTTTGGGCTTTATCTTCACCTCACCTCTAATACCATGTTAAATTATGGTATGTTCTATGCTTAAGGGAAATTTACTTCAAATCTACTTATTAACCCAATGTTAATTTCCAATATTGCAATCACATCAACATGATAGTAAACTGCAGATAGAACATAAATGTAAACAACAGAAGACAAGCCAAGACAAGAGACACAAGATGTGGCACCAGCCAGGAAAAAACCCCAATGTGAGGAAACCCTTTGATCAATTATTCTATATTCTTCATAATTCAACAGAGAGAGAGAGAGAGAGAGACATAGTGCAATACCACAAATATGTGATTTACAACAACAACAATGTAATTCTGATCAGCGAGGTCAAAGCTGGTCAAACAACTCCCAAAAAACTATTGAAAAATGTGCAACAAGAAATGCTAAATTTAGAAATTTCTAAAAATAGATCTACTAAAAATAGCATGTCTAAAAGTAGTAGTTTGGCCAATGAGCATTTTGGCCACCTTGGGTGAGAGGTGAAACTACTAAAAATAGAATCTTCTAAAAATAGCATTTTTGGGTCCCTTCCTATTTTTAGCAGTCCCTGGTCTAACTATAGGAAGTAAAAACAGATTTGGTCTTAACAGCAGTTTAAAATATTAATTAATTAATCTCCATGAGTTAATTAGTTAAGGAAAAGCAAACTTGAAGTCTTTGTGAGAACATGTAATTATTTCTCCATGCATTGGGGAATGTGTCCTTGATTTGCTCCACTGTTTGAGGAATTAAGGATGAGTTCTATTTTGAGAGGATCAGTTGACTTAGTTTAACTTAGTCAAGTTCAGTTAGATTAATTGAACAAGTTGTTAAATTAATGAGATATAGTTTGTTGATGCTTGCATGCATGTGACAACTATTATTTTCAGATAATTGTGTATTTACTCATGGATAATTGATGCATGTCAGTTTTGTTAGAGACCCAGTTGAGATCAAAGAAGGGACATTGTACTATTAGTTGGATGAATATTTTTCCTATAAAGGAAGCTCATCCTTTATGAGGATTTATCTCCTTCAGGTTTGTGCAATTATTTCAGAGGTCAGTGTTGTGTGTGTGGTGAGAATCACACAGGTTGCAGTTGAAGGACCTAGGAAAAACTGCACAAGGAAATAGGAGGCTTGGAGGGTAGAGGATAAGGTTTGTGAGAAGCCTTTGACTATCTATGAGCAGTAGAGGGATTTTACTGAGAGCTAGATAGCTTCCGAGCTAAGGCTTTTTGCAATCCAGACTATATTTCAACTTGTATGATAATACAGAGATGGGGTTTTAGGCAGGTGCTTTCCACAGGTGAATTCTTTTGTGTTATGTGTGATTGATTCCTTCTTATCAGTTATATGTGTTCTTATTGATGTTGCTTATGGTTGATTAAGCTTCCGCTAAATTGTTTGTAGAAGTAGATCAAGTGTTTTTCTTTAGTACATTGCATTACCAGGTGATCTACAGGTGGAAAATTTCTACATGGTATCAGAGCTAGCTGATTTGTAGAAAAAGTTCTACATGGTATCAAAGCTAGCTAATTTGTAGGAAAAATTCTACAAAATTCTACATGGTATCAGAGCATAGGTGATCAAGCAAGAACAATATACTGAGAGGAGATTTCAAAGTTTTGAGTTTTGGGTTGAGAATTTGCAGAGCAGATATGAAAATTTTTGTACAAAATTTTCAGAAATAAATAGCAAATTTGGATTCCTTGAGGAAAAATATCCAAAAAAAAAAAAATCGATTGAATCGGAGTTCGAATGAGGGAGATATCGTTGATTTAAAATCAACTCCTTTTCTAGAAAATTTTGTGACGGCAGGAAAGTGGAAATAGATTGATGTGCTAGCCAAGAACCTGTATACACTTGAGGTACAAGATGCATGCAAAGCCTTGAGGAGCAAGGCAAAGGTTAGAGACTTGGTGGTTGAGAGGGAGGGTATGATACCTCTCAACATGTAGAGCCAGAAGAAGTCTCAGACAATTGTGGAGGAGCCACGATTGGTGCAGCAGCTTCAGGAGGTTGTGGAGTAGCCACAACAGGGAAAGTTGAGTGAAGATCGAGTAGAGACATATACTCATGCATAGACCTCCAATGGGGACAAACTTCGAGCCAGGTGGGTAGAGCGATCGCATGTAGCCATACCTCCAGGTAGGAGGTGGGGTGATGTGGATTGATCGTCCCAAGGAGGAGGAGCGGGATCCTTGAGGTACCCAACCTCTTGGATGAGACCTTGCTATGGGAGCCCTGATGTGGAGTAGCAGGAACTGAATGATTGGGTAGAGACGGATGCAGATGGAGCGTCAGAGAGAGTGACAGTGTAGGGAATCCCAAGACAGCGCATAGCTAGTAGGCTAGAGAAATGCGAGAGGCACAAGTGTTTTGCACAGTGCTAGGTGGCACAGAGAGGTGTGCAATGGTGCAAGATGCATGGAGATGTTGCAGTAGCGCAGATGTCAGAGAGGGAGCACTTGTCAGCAGCAGGAAGAGCTTCAGTATCAGAGTATGTTCCTAGCCCAACAGAGAGGTTAGTTGGGAGTGTTTTTATTCCGAGAGTTTCAAGAACAATCAGACCGGGTAGATGTGTTGCATGCAGAACATTCTAGAGTTACGGGATCGAGTTCGAGAGGAATCCTTTCTTGTTGAGAGGGAGCGTTGAAAAATGTGCAACAAAAAATGCTAAATTCAGAAAGTTCTAAAAATAAATCTGCTAAAAATAACATGTCTAAAAATAGTAGTTTGGCCAATGAGCATTTTGGCCACCTTGGGTGAGAGGTGAAACTGCTAAAAATAGAATCTTCTAAAAATATCATTTCTGGGTCCCTTCCTATTTTTAGAAGTCCTTGGTCTAACTATAGGAAGTAAAAACAAATTTGGTCTTAACAACAGTTTAAAATATTAATTAATTAATCTCCATGAGTTAATTAGTTAAGGAAAAGAACTTGAAGTCTTTGTGAGAACATGCAATTATTTCCCATGATTGGGGAATGTGTCATTGATTTTCTCCACGATGAGAATTAGGAGACTTATAATGAGAGGATCATTATGACTTAGTTAACTTAGTCAAGTTCAGTAAATTAATTCAACAAGGTGTTAAATTATGAGATATAGTTTGTTGATGCTGCTGCATGTGACAACTATTATTTTCAGATAATTGTGTATTCACTCATGGATAACTGATGCATGTCAGTTCTGTCAGAGACCCAGTTGAGATCAAAGAAGGGACAGTGTACTATTAGTTGGATGAATATTTTTCCTATAAAGGAAGCTCATCCTTGATGGGGATTTATCTCCTTTAGGTTTGTGCAGTTATTTCAGAGGTCAGTGTTGTGTGTGTGGTGAGAATCACACAGGTTGCAGCTCGAGGACCTAGGAAAAACTACGCAAGGAAATAGGAGGCTTGAAGGGCAGAGGAGAAGGTTTGTGAGAAGCCTTTGATTGTCTATGAGCAGCAGAGGGATTGTACCAGAGAGCTGGATAGCTTTCGAGCTAAGGCTTTGAGTAATCCGGACTATATTTCCACTTGTATGATAATACAGAGATGGGGTTTTAGGCAGGTTCTCTCCCCGGGTAAATTCTTCTATGTTATGTGTGATTGGTTCCTTCTTATCAGTTATATGTGTTCTTATTGATGTTGCTCATGGTTGATTAAGATTCTGCTAAATTGTTTGTAGAAGTAGATCAAGTGTTTTTCTTTAGTACATTGCATTACCAGGTGATCTACAGGTGGGAAATTTCTACATGGTATCAGAGCTAGCTGATTTGTAGAAAAAGTTCTACATGGTATCAAAGCATCTGATTTGTAGGAAAAATTCTACAAAATTCTACAAAGACCTCAAGACTTCCTAGGAGAACTTGGATCACATCCTCAACATCATTCTTCATGATGGACTCATATTCTTCATTCATAGCATCCTTCCATATCTGATGCTTCATGGCTTCTTCGAATGATGAAGGCTCATTTTGAATGATGGTGCTCATAATGGTCAAGTATCCCTGATACCTGATCAGCATCTTACTTTCACAGAAAGTCCTTATGGGTGCAATATATCTCTCAGAATCTTCAAGAGTCCCCCTAAGCCATGAGGGAATCTTCTTAGAAGAGGAAGGCTCTTGGGTAGGGGGATCAATAGAATCCATAAGTTCTTCCACATTGGGCATTGTCCCATCTTCCTTCTCATCCGGCTTTCTGGTGTCAGCTTCTTTATCTTTCCTTAGAATAGGAATATAGTTAACCTTGCTAAGGGCCATATCTTCGGCAAAGGTGACATCATGACTTATCTTGACTTTCCTTTGATCAACCACATAGATTCTATAGCCCTTAGAATTTTACTGTAGCCCACTAAGATTTCCTTCTTTCCAGATGCACCCAATTTGCTTCTTTTCTCTTTTGGCACATGAAAATATACAGGACTTAAAAAATTTCTAAAATGAGAGACATCAGGTTTCTTACCAGTGAACATCTCTTCGGGGGTCTTGGAATCCAATGCTTCATGAGGACATTGGTTTTGAACATATATGACGGTATTCGCAGCTTCGACCCATAGAAACTTCAGAAGCCTTTGATCATGGAGCATGGAACGAACAACTTCCATAATCATATGATTCTTCCTTTTCGCCGCACCATTCTGCTCAAGAGTGTATGGGGTTGTGGTCTCCCTCTTAATGCCAGCTTCCTTTCAAAAGTCATGGAACTCATTAGCTTCATACCCGGTCCCATTATTAGTCCTTAAGATCTTGATCCTCTTCTTAGTTTGATTCTCGATCAAGGCTTTGAAGTGACGAAACTAGGAGAACACTTCATCCTTATTTTTCAAGAAGTATATCCAAGTCTTGTGAGAATAATCATCTGTAAAAGTGAGATAATATAAATATCCTCCCAAAGAGCTCATGGGCATCGTACCATACATGTCAGAGTGAACCAACTACAAGATGTGAGAGCTCTTGCTATGGCTAGAGGGGAATGGTCCCCTTTTGAGCTTTCCTTCGGCACATACCAGACATAATACTTCATGCTCTACATTGAACTCGGGCATCCCTGTGACTGTCTATCTCACATCGGGTAGAGCCTTATAATGAATGTGGGAAAACCTTCGGTGCCATAGTTCAGACTGTACGGACGTGTTGCAAGACATGACTCCCAATGGACTTCCTCCAACTTGATATAAAGAGCCAACTCAAAATCCAAGAGTGAAAGTAACTTTAAAATTATTTTTCCACACATGTACCTTGCCATCGATGAAGGCCACCTTGTAGCCTTTGTATTCCATTGCCGAAATGGACACCACGTTCTTCTTGAGATCAGGTACATATAGGACTTCTTCCAAATGAATCGTGTTACCCTAATTTAATTAAAGAGTAACACTCCCTACACCCTTTACGGGATAGGTGGGATTGTCTCCAAGAATAATCTCGAAGTTTGTCTCTTTCTCTATCAAATTAGAGAGAGCTTCCTTGTAACGAGTGAAGTGCCTTGAAGCACCACTATCAATAAGCCAACTGCCCAACGAGTACGGATGAGAAGTAGTGGAGAGTTTCAATATCAGATAATACTCATATTTCTTATTGTTAACAACATTTGATTCATACTTGGAATTCCTTGATTTCTTGGAGGGTTAACCACTTCCTTGATTTCTCACATTCCTATTTCCTTTTCCATTGAACCTGCCATTCCTTTGATTGTGGTTGGAGTTGCCCCAGGAGTTATTTTTATCATCATCATGTGACGTGTCCTTTCTATTTGGACACTCCCTCGCATAGTGGCCAAATTTATTGAAAATGAAGCATCTTCCCTTCCTTCCACCCTTCCATTCAGTCTTTCCTTTGAAGTGACCATTATACCTAGAATTATTTCTCCTTTTGGCATGAGAGGAGAAAACAATTAGATTGTCTTTGCTTGAAGGAATTTCTTGCTCCACCATCCTTGTCTCTTCTTGAATGCATCTCGACATCAATTCTTCAAATACCAGAATTAGATCATTGTTAAGAAGAGTGGTTCTAAATACATACCATTCGGATGGGAGCCTTCCAAGGGTAGTGATATTTATTTCCCTTCCAGGAATGACTTCTCCAATTGATAAGAGATCATTCTTGATCTCAGTGATCCTTAAGAAGTAGGATTGAATATCTTCATCCTTTTCCTTCTTATTATACTTCAACTTGTTTTTGAGGAACAAAACTTGATTTGCATCACTAACTTTAAGCAAGCTTACCAGTCTATCATGGATCTACTTGGAGGTGTTCAACTTAGAAATGTACGCCACTAGACACTTGTTAATTGAGTCTCAAATGATCTTATTCGCTTTGACTTCACCCCTAGTATATTTGTTCCTTGTAGCAGCCATGCATTTGATGGAGGCTCTGTAATTCTACCCCTCACATGGTCCAACACTTCCTGCTCTTCCAATGTGAGATCAAGAGACATCTTCCATCCGTGATAGTCAGACTTCTCATGGAGCTTCTCTTCGGCAAGGAAGTGTGATGAGGAGACCATGAAGCCTTTTGACTTTTTCCAACTATATTTCAGTGATTTCTGATCCAAGTGGATCTTCAAATACAATGGCATGGAAAAACTTAGAGATCAAAGTGATCAGAATGTAGTCAACCCTGGACCAGAATAGAGATCTCGTCATTCTGATTCCAACGACGCAAATGATACTTCAACCCAAGTCTAGATGATGAAGTTATTACAAAAATAAGGGCTCTTCGATCCTTAAGAAAACAGAGGAATTTCCTTTAAAAATGGGTCTTAAAATCCTTAAAGGGAAATCGTAATCAGAGGTCAGATGAGGGCGGAGTTAAGGTTTGGGCCATGGAACCCTCGATCACCGATCTCTGATCAGATCGGATTGGCATATCGAAGGCCATCGCAATCAGCAGTTATATATATACATATATGTGGATATTGGCGAATGGACAATGCAATCGACGATTAATCGGATCGGCGGAACCTCCGACAAACACCCGGGGCGATATATGTGCAGGATGCTGACGCGATCAGCCGATGCCAATATCGACGGTCGATCTTTCTCGAGGATTAGGCTAGGTACACAGTGAAACGCAGATCCGCGACCTCAGCCCAGACCCGATACCGACTATAAGCCCGATTTAATAATATTTGAGACCCGAGAATATGGGTTTTGGGCAGATTTGTAGTGTTTTCGAGATTTTTGAAGCTTTGTCATTCAACGATAGAAAAACCATTTTGAGCGGCGGTTGCACCCGCCACTATAACAACCTCCATTATTAATCAGGCAGCCCTGATTTGAATGGGGTTCTGTCCAAAGAACCCATTATAAAACACAGTCGATTGAAGAGAACGGAAGGAGGCATTTTTTTTATGGTTGCAGCACACTGTTTTGCAGAGGCCAAGAGCATCTTTTGGTCTATTTTGGACAATTATACGACTCCAACCCTCTTCTAGTGCTGCGAGAAGCTTTGGTGCTACATACTACTCCATCTCAGGCATTCATTTCATAGCCATAAGGCAGATTGGAGGTATAAGCCTCTTATGGACAGATTGATAAATGTAATTCTATTTATTCATGCTATTTAATTAGAAAGGCCTACCCATTGTTAAGATGGGCCTGGAGACATAGTCTGAATTGGACGAACTCCGTTATCAAGCCTTGGTGTCTTCTTTTTGTGCCTGTTATGTGTTTTATTCTTCTTTCCATATGTGCACATTTATGTGTTAAGCTTTATATGCAATTCTTTTCTATACATCTATAAGCGAAAACATCCTGGATCAAGTGGTATCAAAGCAGGGCTTTTTAGATGTGAATTGCATGTTTGTATGCTAACAAGAGGCAAGGGAATGTAGAACCTTTCGATCCATAGGCCGGGCATGCACCTCAAAGAATAAACATGGCTGAAGAGGAAGCTCGTATTGAAGAGGAGCGCAATTTTAGAAAGACTTTTTATTCAATGGCAGAGAATATCAGTCAGCTGGTTATAAGACTGGAAAAAGTTGAAGAGAGGAATCCAGAAGGACAAGGTTCAGCACATGGGAATGATGGAGAAGAACCCCCTCCTTCTCCTTTTGGTGGTGAAGGTTCTTCTTCCCCACACCACCATAATCAGAGAAATCCAAAGGATGCATCGAAGAAACCTTTTTCTAAATTAGATGTTAAATTTGATCTTCCTATGTTTTATGGTGAAAGTAACACAGAAAAGCTTAACAATTGGATTAGGTAGATTGAGGTTTATTGCAGGATTCAGCAAATCATAGAGGATGAGGTGAAAATCTATCTGGCCTCTCTACGAATAGGAAACATAGCTCTCATTTGGTGGGAGAGTAAATTGCAAAACAGTAAAAATGCGGGTAAGCTCTTTTCCTCAGGGTCTACTTTTACTTTTGTGTTAAAGGAATAGTGTTATCCCTTAGGATACAAACAGAAAGCTTTGATGAATTGGCAATATTGAAGGCAAGGCAAGGGGCAGGACATTCAGAGTTTTATAGAATAATTTAGGAAGCAAGCACTGAATTTGGGTATTGCACTAGATACACCTGAAGTGTTGGAAATAATATTGAGAGGGGGGGTGAATCAATATTATCAAGTCCAATAATTTTTCATTTAGATATACGCTACTTCAGATATGGAGAAACCAGCGTATACATGCAACTATGTCTACACCAACTAGCGTATATTTAGTAAACTTAAGATTTAATTAATCTATTTGATCTTTAATCAGTGCATCTGAACTTCATTAACCATAAGGACAGTAAATAGGTGCAGTAAACAGAGCAGATCATCACACATATGAACACAATATATAAGGTGGAAACCCAATGTGGGTGAAAACCACCTGCTGCAATGCTTCTCTATCTTCTTGTTAATAAGAAACTTCTTCTTACAATATTTCTGTACTACTGCAGTCTTATACCAGTACGCAGGCTTCTACCTGTAGAAGGCTACAACCTTCTCTCGTTCTCCAGCTTCTCCTGGAAGGGAGCTACAACCCCCTTAGCTCTTGTACTAGCTAATGTACTAGTATGTAGGTGCTGACCTACAAAAGGCTACAACTTTCTCTTTTCTTCCAAGGACCACGTTTCATAAATTTTTAGATTGGATCCATAAATAACATCAATCAAACATCAACAATATCTGCATCAACCAATCCCCTTTGCACCAACCAAAACTGAATCAATCAATCACTTCTTTGAATGTTGTAACCAGAATACAATAATGGTACCCAAACAAGAATCCTGATCCCAGAATACCGCAGCAATAAACGAAAGTAGCTAAAACATATTTTATGAGAGATGCTACTTCAATATGTAGAACCTGCGTGCATATGTCGCTGTATTAAGGCAAACTTGCGTATACACAATTTTGAATTACCGAACCTGCATCTATACATGCCTTTGCTATGCTGAACCTGTGTACAGATCTATAAACGAAAATTTACCCTTTTTCCATTATTCAAACATCAGTTATACCCAAATTATCATATTTATAGATCAAGTCATGCGCCAAATATAACAGATCAAAATCACACAAAGATACTTCTCTTCAAGCCTTAAGATCTTGACCCATCAATAGAACTTATCCTTCTCCTAGTGCTCAGGTTCCTCCTTGATTTAGATCCAGCTATGCACCATAACCCAATGACCAGTATTCTAGATCTTTCTCTTCATAAGATATTCAATCCTTGAGTGAGTGCCTTTGCCTAATGATCTCCTTCCCCTTTTATAGTCTTAGGGCTTACTCAATACCATGGTCCAAAACCACTTAGAACCAATACTTGGGACCCATTACTTGGGTTCAACACTTCGGACGCGATACCATGGTCCAAAACCATAGGTCCAAATACCAGAGACTAAATACCATAGACTAAACAAAAAAAAAAAAAAATTCCCACATGTACGCGCTTTTCCTTGCATGAAAGTGCGTGCATACGCATACGCGCCTTTTGATCGGTGATCCCGCGTGTATACGTGGCTTGGTTAAGAGGAAACTACGTATATCTCTTTTTCTTTCATTCTGAGAGCCTAAACTATGATCTGTCATCTAAGTGAGTTGCCATTAAGGACAACACCTGTGTCATAGTGTCAAACCTGTGTCATAATACGAACAATCTCCCCCTTTGGACTTGATGGCAACCCCAAGTCACTCTCCCCCTTTGTCATCAAGGGCAAAGGGTGATGCTCCCACTGAGTACATGATGAAATCTTCTGCTCTGTTGTGCTGTCCATGCTCCCCTGATTGTAGGCAAGGTCTGCAAAAATATGTTCTACAAGAAATAACATGACTCTATAAATGACCTTCCTATCACCAAAGACTCATACATACATCCATTTCCCAACCAAGTGGAGATATACCAATATTGACCAATCCACCCAACCAAGTGGGGATACACGAAAAGTTTACACATGATAAAACAAGAACATTACATCATCCATCCCAGGCATAGTGGGGAAACAAGATATACATGACATAGAGACAAAATATCTACAACAAGACTATGATAGTCATCAACAACTATCATCAACAACATCTTTCAATCATCATTCAGACCAGCAACCATGTTCTCCCTCAACACCTGTTCCACTTGAAACCAAAAACAATTGTGAAATTGAACCAAGATCTTCTAAGATAATGCCAACAATGCATTACTAGAAGTATATGCTCCCCCTGAACTTGTGTCAAATGGTCTCTGTCAGACCCATGTCAGACTCTTTTCATCTTAAGTCTGACCCACTGTTTTTCTTCAAATCAAAATATACGCGATTGTATCCATAGAAACCAGCGTATGTATGCAGATGCTCCTCATGAATCTCGTGTACAATCACTTTTCTCTGAAACAGATTGTTGAAAAGTGTGCAACAAGAAATGCTTTTTGAGAATGCAACAAGATGATGGAGCTTAGTGAAAAGAGTCGCCTTCACTAAGTGGGCCCGCAGGCTATTTTTGGCGCAAGTCTATTTTTAGACATATGGATCATGTC
>APFE030009411.1:1602-12525 GCA_000404065.3 Pinus taeda
AATGAAGTGAAAAAAAACAATAGAATTTATGGAGAGATGCATGGTAAGGAGTGGAGGAGATGAATATATGTGAGGCAGGGTTCCCTTTGGATCTTCTCTTTGCTCCTTGATTGTCTTTCTTGCCCACCCGCAAATAACAATTATGTCTTTTTTCTCTTTTTTTTTGTTGAAAAACACCTAGGCTACCTCAGAGAGGTTTTCACCCTAGATGTT
Source organism: Pinus taeda (assembly GCA_000404065.3). Lineage (NCBI taxonomy): Eukaryota > Viridiplantae > Streptophyta > Pinopsida > Pinales > Pinaceae > Pinus > Pinus taeda. The sequence continues at coordinate 1,816 of APFE030009411.1, forward strand.
TTCCCTGGGTGCCTCAAGGAAGGTTTTCACCCAGGGATCTTCTTATTCTTTTTTTTTTTTTCCATTTTTTCGTCATTGGGTTGCCTCACGAGGTTTTCAACCCAAAGATTGGACTCAGGCACCTCATGGAGGTTTTCACCTGAATCCTTATTTTTTTTTCTCTCTTTTCAGTGACCTGATGAGGGAGGAGCTAGAACTTGCTCCACCATCATCATTGTCTTATTGATATTGTCAATGAGCTCTTGTTTTGATAAAGGACTCTTGTACATTTTCAATCGGTGTCCATTAACAAGCAACAAAATGGCTTCTTCATCTATAGTTCTGATTTGCACTGAACCATTGTCATGGCATCTTTCCACCACATAAGGTCCAAGCCATCTTGTCCTTAGCTTTCCCTTGAAGTATCTATACCTAGAATCATATAACAATGCGCAATCACCCTCTTGAAATTTCTTCTCCTTAATATGTCTATCATGCCAGATCTTCCTTTGAAGCTGAACTATCTTTGTATGTAGGAGGGCCTACATTATGAATTCACCCAAACCATTCAAATGGAACAATATTTGCTTCTATGCATGACTGAGATCCAAATCTAGTTGTGCTACCATCCTCAATGTGTTATATTCAAACTCAATGGACAACAAAGATCTTTTCCCATAGACCAGCTCATAGGGTGCAAATCCAGTGGTGGTCTTCCATGTTGTATTATAGGCCTAGGTGGCCTCAACTAGTCTCTCTTCCCAATCCTTCCTGCTGCTGCTTACTACCTTGGTTAAGATGCTCTCTAGTGCCCTATTGGTCACCTCAACTTGCCCATTAGCTTGTGGATGATAAGGAGTGGAGGTCCTATGCTTGATTTTGTGATGGCTGAGAAGTTCTTCAATCATGTTGGAGGTAAACTGGCTGCCTTGGTCTATGAATAGCTCTCTAGGGTACCCAAATTTGTATAATACATTCTCCCTTAGGAACTTAGCCACCTTCTCTTTTGTTGCTGCCTTAATCGCCTTGGTTTCAGCCCACTTAGTCAAATAATCAGTGCACACAATAATGTACTATTTTTTCTTTGAAGGAGGGTTGATAGACCCAATGAATTCCATGCCCCACTTGTCAAATGGCTCGAAATTCACTTGAGGTTGTAGGGGCATTTCATCTCTTGGAGTAGGATTTCCCATCCTCTGGCACTAATGACACTGACAAATGTACTTTTTCACATCCTCATGAAGAGTGGGCCAATAATAGCCTACTTGTAACACTTCAAATGTTGTCCTGTTTGCTACAAAGTGACCTCCACAAGGCCCATCATGACAGGTTAGAAGGATGTAAAAAACTTCCTCTTCCCTTACCCACCTTCTCAAGATTTGATCTGGGCCAAGTTTGAAAAGATTACCCCCAATCTAGGTGAAGGGGATGCTTTTCCTGACTATCTTGCTCTTTTCTTTGGAGGGCAAGTTTGGTCAGAACTGTGCCGATACCAAATAGTTTGCTATATTAGTAAACCATGGGGAGAGAACTGAAATAGAAAACAAATGCTCGTCTGGTAACTGGTCATCCACCATTCCTTCTTCACCTATAGGCAGATTCATCCTAGATAGAAAGTCCGCAACAACATTTTCCTTACCAAGCTTATCAGCAATAGTTAGATCAAGTTGCTGTAATAAAAGTAACCATCTTATAATTCTAGCATTCACATCTGGTTTGTTCATTAAATATTTGATTGCAGTGTGGTTAGTATGCACAAATGTTTGATAGCCTGTAATGTAATGCTTAAATTTGTTTAATGAATGCACAACAACCAGGAGATCCTTTTCAGTCACAGTATAATTTAGCTCTGCCCTTGTCAAGTTCTTACTGATAAAATAGGTGGCATAGGGAAATTTCTCCTCTACCTAACCTAAGGATACTCCTATGGCTTTATGTGAGGCATCAACATGAATATGAAAAGGGAGGGCCCAGTTTGGGCCTCAAAGAATTGGTGTAGTGGTTAACTTACCCTTTAAAATGTCTAAAGACTCTTAACAACTTTTTGACCATATAAACTATGAATCTTTGGCCAACAATCCAAATAAAGGAGAGCACAACTTGCTGAAGTCCTTTATGAAACTTCGGTAGTATCCATCTAACCCCAAGAAAATCCTGACATCCCTCTGCTTTTATGAAGGTGGAACCCTTTGGATGATTGCTATTTTGTGGGTCCACCTGCAGTCCTTGCTGAGGTATTGAATGACCTAGCACGGTCCCTTCAGTAATTAAGAATTCACATTTTTCTGGACTGAGAGACAGGTTCATTTCAATGCATTTGTGCAATACTTTGCCTAGGTTAGTGAGGGTTTCTTGAAAATCACCACCATAACGTGTAAATCATCCATATAAATTTCCACTGCATCATGTACTAATTCAACAAAAATATTCAAGACTGCTCTCTGGAAAGTGGCAGGAGCATTGCATATGCCAAAAGGAAGGACCCTATAGGAAAAAGTACCCCAAGGATAGGTGAATGTGGTCTTATCCTAGTCTTCTGGGAAGATTTGGATTTGGTTGTACCCACTGAATCCATCTAGGAAAGAAACAAACTTCTTCCTTTCTAGGCCATCTAGCACTTGGTCAATGAAGGGTAGGGAAAATGATCCTTCTTTGTGGCTTTGTTCAACTCCCTGTAATTGACACAAATCCTCCACTTACCATTTTTCTTGGGAACTAACACTAAAGGAGAGACCCACTCACTGTCAGAGATAGGATAAATGAATCCTGCATCTAGTAGTTTTTGCAGTTCTTCTTTGACTATATCTTTAAGAGATGGATTCATCCTCCTTTGTGGTTGTTGTACTGGCTAAGGAGATGAGTTTCTGTACTGAAGATTTGATCTCCGCAATTGATTTTTCAAGGGAAACTCATCTCCTTAGCCCCCTATAAAATTTCTCACGTGGTATCGTAGGAGGTTAAACTCTGTTAGTGTAAAAACAAGTGTTTTTATTGGGAGTTAAAAATTGTTTTGAAGGCAGATTTTTTTTGGAGTGTATTTAACAGTAGTGAGAAAGTTTTTCGTACACTCAGAAATGGAAACAATCAAGCACAAGATTGACCAATTCTCAGACACCTCAATTTAATGGAAAAAAATATGACTATTGGGCTATTAAAATGAAGGCTTTGTTTTATTCTCAAGGCATTTGGGATTTGGTGGAGAATGGATTTCCAGACTCATAGATGGAGCAACATATAATGCTTTGATACAATCAGAAAAGGATTTGTTGAGAGACAATAGGAAGAAGGATGAAAAATCCATCTTCTACATTTTTCAAGAAGTTCATGAAAGTATTTTCCCAAGGATTGCAATAGCAACAAAGTCCAAGCAAGCATGGGACACCCTCCAGACAATGTACCAAGGCATTGTAAAAGTGAAGACAACAAAGATACAAATGTTAAGGAGAGCTTTTGAGACAATTTGTATGAAAGTGTCTGAGAAAGTAGACTTAGTTTTTGCACATGTAATTGGAATCACTACTCAAATGAGGTCTCATGGTGAGACACTTGAGAAAATAAGAATAATTGAGAAAGTTTTGAGAAGTCTGCCAGCAAGATTTGATGCCATTGTTGTGGCCATAGAAGAGACAAAGGATCTCTCACAATTTTCAGTGGATGAACTTCATGCATCACTGATTTCTCTTGAACATAGACTGAATAGAGCAACAAACTTCTCATTGGAGCATGCCTTCAAGACACAAGTTGCATTTGGTCAAGGTAGAGGCAGAGGAAGATCAAATGCTAGAGGCAGAGGAAGAAGCCAACACAAAGGTGGAAGAAGCAGCCCTTCAAACTCAAGTGGACGGGGCAAAAATCACAATGAAAATCATGGCCCAAGCCAAAATCAAGAACAAGATCAGAGGTATGATAAATCTCAAGTCCAATATTATTATTGTAAGAAGTATGGTCATTATGAAAATGAATGCAAAAAGAAGCAAAATGACAAAAGTAACAAACCAAGTGAAAATTTCACAAAAGAAAATCAAAACCAAGATAACATTTTTCTAGCTTGTAATGTAGCAAAAGAAAAACAAATTGATGTATGGTTTCTAGATTCCAAGTGTGTCAACCACATGATAGGGAACATTGAATTGTTTTCTAATTTAGATGAAAGTGTGAAATTTGAAGTGACATTAGGGACTGATAGCAAATTATTTGTCATGAGAAAAGGAAGAGAATATTCTAACAAAGAAGGGGGAGAAGAAGTATATTTCAGATGTTTATTTTCTCCCTCGTTTAAAGCGTAACCTCATAAAAATTGGACAACTCATGTATAAGGGCTATAATGTCTTTTCAAAAATGACGATTGCACAATTTTGGATAAGCCTCCAAGCAGACTGATTGCAAAAGTTCAGATGATAAGCAATATAATGTTTCCCCTAAAGATAAAATTAGATTTGAAGGAATAAAGTGCACACACACAACTATCAATGAACTCACAAGAATATGAAAGAAAATCTGCAACTGTCACACAAGTAAAATTTCAAGCATAAGTTAAAGATGAAAATTGGTTATGGCATTTGAGATTTGGTCATATAAACTTTGGAGGTTTGAATTTTCTGCATAGGAAAGACATGTTGAAGGGATTACCACTCATAGAAAAACCAAACAGCCTATGTGAAGGATGCATCTTGGGTAAACAACATAGAGAGACATTTCCAGCAGGAAAGTCAGTAAGGGCAAAGGCACCCTTGGAGATTGTCCATTCAGATTTATGTGCTCCAATGCAGACACCATCAATTGGGGGCACCTACTATTTCTTGACATTCATAGAGGATTATACAAGGAAGACATGGGTCTGCTTCCTAAAATAGAAAAGTGAAGTGTTTCAGCACTTCCACCAATACAAAGCTCTTGTTGAGAAGAAATGTGGACACTACATCAAAGTATTGAGGACTGACAGAGGTGGCAAATACATCTCAAATGAATTCCTCTGTTTTTGCAGGGAACATGGAATTCAAAAGCAGTTTACAACAAGGTATACACCTCAGAAAAATGGTGTCACAAAAAGGAAGAATAGGACTATTATGGAAATGGAAAGGAGTATGTTGAAGGAAAAGCATTTACCAAATGATTATTGGGTTGAAGCTGTCGCTTGTGCAACATATATCATGAATAGGTGTCCAACCAAAAGTTTCAAGAACGTGGTTCCTGAAGAGACATGCAATGGAAGAAAGCATAGTGTCACTCACATGACAATGTTTGGATGTGTGTCATATGAACATGCCCTGGACGAGTTGAGGAAGAAGTTGGACAATAAGGGGGAGAATCCATATTTGTTGGATATAGTGATGAATCCAAGGCATAAAAGATATACAATCCATTAACCAAGAAGGTTATAATCAACAAAGATGCGTATTTTATAGAAGAGGAAGCATGGGATGGAAGTTCAGAGAAGACAATCAATGTGAAAGCATGTATACCACATGAAGACAAAGAGGAATTGATTGCAACAAGCAATTCCTCAACAATGGCTCCCTCTACTCCTATTCAAGCACAACAAAAAAATCATCAAGTAACACCATCAAAAAATAATAGGACAATGTCGCACACTCAAGCAAGTACTTCTCCAAGCACACTGTAAATATCCACAACATCATCTAATTCAAGTGAAACATCAAGTGACATATCAAGCCCACCTTTTGCAAGCATAAGAAGACCAAAATTTAGAAATTTAAATGAAATTTATGAGCAAGATGAAGTTGATAGTAGCACTGGTCTGAATTCCTTATTTGCATTGTTTTCTCATGTCAATGACCCAATCCATTTTCAGGATGGAGTCAAAGAAGAAAAATGGGTTGTGGCAATGGATGAAGAAATAGAAGCAATAGAAAAGAACGACACATGGGAGTTAGTGGACCTTCTGCGAAGAAAAGAAGTCATTTGAGTGAAGTGGATCTATAAGACCAAGAGAAATGTTGAGGGGAAAATTGAAGACATAAAGCAAGTCTAGTTGTAAAAGGATACATGCATCAACATGGAAGAGATTATGCAAATAAATTTGCACCAGTCGCGAGGATGGAGACAGTGCATATAGTGGTGTCAATTTCCATGCAACATAAATGGAAAGTGTATCAAATGGACATAAAATCAACGTTCTTGAATGGGATGTTGAAAGAGGAAGTATATGTCATGCAACCACATGGTTATGAGGTAGAAGTCCAAGAAGACAAGGTGTATAGGTTGAGAAAATCTATTTACCTTTTTGAGTTCCTTCTGAAGATTGAATGCATGTGGCCTTTTATTTTACCTCCTAGCTCTGCTTCTCTTTCCTTATCACTGGTAGTTTTTATTAGAACATATGCATTCTCTTCTGTGTGTAACTTAGAGTTATTGCATTCCTTATTTGAGGAGTCTTTTACCTTGGATGAGTCAGGATTCAACTTACCTTTCCCTTTATCTGGCACCGGAGGAATATCTTGGGGAGCAGTTCCCTCTTGTTGTTCTGGTTCCCTCGACCTCTTTCTTGAAGATCTTAGATCATACCTTGGTGTAGCTGTGCTTGAATGAAATCCACAAGCTTTTTACAGTAATTACCTATGTCCTCCTCACTTCCAGTTGCTTCTCTTTCCTTATCTATCTCTTGGTGAGCCATGTTTTCATGTTCTTCTTCAGAGAAAGAGGAATACAAGTTTCCCTGCATCTCATGTGTATCCAATGGTTGTTCATTGGGATCATCTTCTAAATATAGAGGAGGAGGGATCTAATTGAGTTGATCTTTTCTTTCCCTTTGAATTATCTACAATGGTGGCCTTCTGTATTATGGGTTATAACCTCGATTCTTACCTAGAGCATTCTGTTTTGGGAGACACTTATTATCTATCTCAAGTTTCACCACCTTATGTGATAAAATCTTGGTGAGTTTATCCATTTCTTCCCGCATTGGATCTGATGATTCTTTGATGTTTCTTCTTTCCCCCTTTTCTTCTTGGTGGGTTCATCCTTACCTCTTGACTTCCCTACCGAGGTGACATTTTCTTCTACCTCAAGAGAATCAACTTGGAGTTTGTTGACACCTAATCCGAAACGGATGGGTGAACTGGATAGTCATCCAGAAGATGAACTGATCCGCCATATTTATGTATATAAATATATGTTAGCTAATGAATAATATCAATCAGTTTTCTCTCGCTCATTTATTCTGGAGTTACCTTGGCCTGACAATTATGTATAAATTTCATGTGCCCTCACCATGTGACTTGATTGTAGGGTCTTGTTGAAGCCTCGAAAATTGTTGCTACAACATGGGGGAAAACCACCTAGTCCAGACCTTGGTTGACGGCTCCTTTTTCGTTTGGTGTAGTGGCTCCAACTAGGGATAATGAGACCAGTTTCCCAAAAGCGATTTTGATAGTGTTGATGGGGTGATATATGATGTAATGGGGGGATGATTAAGCTAAGTGTAATCTAATCTAAACTACTTGAAAACATGCATGTATCATAGTTTAAACACTATTAAATTATAACTATGCCCAGGAATAAAGTAAAATATGCGATATACAATAATGCCTATAGCAATTGGTAATAAAGATCATTCAACTTTAATAAGAAGTGAAATCATTTAACAATAATCGTTTTGGATAAATAGTTAGCTGAAATGATTGTGAAAGATATATCACATATAGAATCGTTCATATATTCAATAGAAAATTAAAGCCAACACCATACAAAAGTGCAATAATGCCAATCGAAATTCAAACTTTCATACATAAAACAATTGAAGAAAAGTAATTGCTTCATACATAAATAAAACATAATCACAAGATAAAAGTACCATATATGATAAGTTCTGCTCATGTGTTTCAACAATATCGGCCTAATTTGAATCAACCAACATCATCTAAGAGTGTGACACAGCAACAGCTTGTCACAACCCAATAGACTACAATAGCAGATCAACAATACAAATAGAAACTTTCGTTTTCAAAACACCGAAATCAAATTTCCTGAGTATTCAAGGAGAGCACAACCGATATAATAATTTAAACAAAATGGAAACAACGTTAAAACACAGTTGAGGTGCACATATATTTCATTCAAGTCGTAATAAAAATAAGTGCCCCCAACCAATTACATTAGCGTTAAAACGCTTTTATAACAGGTTGATCTATATATAAACACCGCAACTCTCCCATATTTTATCTGCACAACTGTATTATAAATCGGGGCAAACTCTTCAAATATTGATTTCTTACCATAACGCCAATGCAATTTCTATTTGGGATCACCACTTGCCGGAATGATATGTCACGCAAATTTCGCTTAGTTCACATCGCCGATGCCACAATTATGGATCCAATTCCACTCCAAAACTGATTATAATCTTCACCTCCGGTTTTATTGCAATATGATGGAATATGCAATTTCTCCTGCTTAGATGACAATCACACAGAATCGATACAACAAGCATCGTTTATGATCTTCATATCACTATGTGCTATCACTCTGTTCCAATAAGAATTCACTCACTCACAATTTCTATGTTAATGACTTTTCCAAACTCACAAAATGTGACAGTGCCGAGACTGAATAAAACACAGAATTCATATAATTTTCAATAGAACACAAATTGAAATCCACTTCACTCAAATTCTCTGATCAACCAGATTCGAATTTACAGAATCTGTCCCTCGATTTTACAAAAACCACACTTGTATTTATAAAAAAAAATGAAACAGAGTTTTGCTATTACAAAATAAAAAATAGAGTCTTGCTCACCCATCCCCTAAGACCAATATCTGTTCAATTTTAACATAACTACCCCCACTAATCTAAGCTTTTCGCTCCATAAAAACCTCACCTAACTCTTCTCCTCTATCACATTAATTTTCTAATAATAGCTTAACAGAAATCTTCTATTTATTAATAAAGATCTTAATAGAATCTCCTATCTCTAACTCTCGCTTACACCTGTTCGAACATATTTTATCACTAAATCTAAATAAAAAAATCTCCTTATTACAATTGTTGGCATTATGGTTCTGGTATGATTATATGTTTCAGATGTTGTACTTGATGGCAACACCCATGGCATGGCTCTCATTTTTTATGAAAATAAAGAAGTACGCAGGAGAACAGTTCAGGAAGTGCGTACCCACAGGTATACCGTGCAGGGACCGCGTCCAAATACGCGGGCTACCCATTCATGGGGTGCGTACCCCAGTGCACACACTTCAAGACAGCAAAGTGCCCACAGGTGGGGTTTCTCATGGTATTTAGCCGACAGTTTTGTGTTATTATGGTGTCGGCCCATGGTATTAATCCATGATTTAAGGAAGAGCTTTACTATATAAAGCCAAGGAGATCATTTGGCTTGGGCATCTTTGAGTATTGAATATCTTAAGATCTGATATTAGGTTCTCGGTTTAAAAGCTTGATCTTTAGAAGAGAAGTTGGAAGCAAATCTGTGAAGGGTGATCTCTCGAGCACAAGATCAGATCTGAGTATCTGACTGTATTTTGGCCCTAATCAGAGGTGCGCAAGTGATCAACAGTGACAATGCGTGGGTACGCAGAGGAAACAAAGGGTCAGTGCATGGGTACGCAGAAGAGACAAAGGGGCAGTGCGTGGGTACGCAGAGGCGACAAAGGTGAATTGTGTGGGTACGCAGCGCGACAGTGTTTCAGGTGCATACTTACTCTTTGAGTACGCAGCGCGGCAGTCTTTCTGGGTGCGTACTTACTGCGATAGTATGCGGCGCGATAGTTCTTCTGGGTGCGTGCCTACTGTGCAGTACGCGGCGCGATAGTACATTTTGGTGCGTACTGTACGCAGATCAGTGAAAGAAGCAGTGCGTGGCCATGCAGTACAACAGAAGTAACTCTGCGGGTGTACGCAGAGAAGCAGAGGGTGAAGTGCGTAGCGACGCAGGCCAGTAAAAAGAAAACTGCGTATCTGTTTTAAGATCTTCTGTTGGTTGAATTTTTGATAAGGTGTTCTGGGTTCAGTTCTGTTATTGTTGATCTGGTTATTGCAGCTGACTGTATAATTTACATTAACTTGATGATCATTTGATGTATATGGATCCAATTTGAAAATTTATGAAAAGTGGTCCTTGAAAAGAAGTAGGGGGTTGTAGCTCCCTTCCAGGAGAGACTGGAAAACGAGAGAGAGTTGTAGCTCTCTGCAGGTTGCGGCCTGCGTACTGGTAAAGGACTGCACCAGTACAAGACCATTGTAAAAGGAGTTTCTAATTTGAAAGAAGATAGAGACATATTGCAGCAGGTGGTTTTCACCCACATTGGGTTTCCACCTTATATCTGGTGTTCTTTGATGTGACTGTCTGCTTTTCTTGTTCATGCTCATTATTTATGGTATTGGTATGCAAAAATAAGTCAAAGTATAAATAATAAAGATTTGGTAAAATAATTAGATAATACTGATTCACCCCCCCCTCAGTATTATTGTCAACAATTGGTATCAGAGCGAGGTCCTTCTAAAGAAGTTTGATCGCTTGAAGGAAGATCTTTTCATCATGAGCAACTACGAGAGGGAAGCATCTATCAGGCCGCCGGTTTTTGATGGGACAAAATTCAATTATTGGAAGGTAAGAGTTACTGCCTATCTTCAATCTCTTGGTACAGATGTTTGGAACATTGTAGAGACAGGCTATGCTTTTCCTTCAACTACTCCTACAGATGCAGACGAGAAGAAGAAGTATGAAACAAATGAAAAAGCAGTCAGTACCCTATT